>JBBPSJ010000082.1:0-129795 GCA_038093535.1 Boletus reticulatus
ACAGAAGGGCTTGAATTTATCTTCTTGTATGGAGAGGATGACTTTTACTCTGTCAACATTACAAGTGGGTACATGTACAAGATACTGGAGCCCAGGGGAAAAAAGGAGTTGTGGGATATGCTTGAGAAGGATTATGATGGGATCAAGTATCGCAATGTACTTGACAGCGATGTCGTGCCTCCGTAGTGATTATGTAAAACCTCGCAGCGTTCTGTTGGTTCGACTTCATCCGTCACGTTCCCCGGCTCCAGATCATCTTGCGCCAACCGTAGCCCCATCGACGCTTCCAGGATTCAAATGGTCGCATGTCTTCAGCCCTTATGATCACCGAATTAGAGCGTCGACTGATGGGGTCTTCCATCTTTTGGCGCAATAGCATTGACAATGACGAGGCGGGCATCTACTTCGTCGCACAATACATCAATCGTTGACCAACACCCCGTCATGTAGCACGTCGTATGGCCTCAGCATGCATAGTGCACAAGTAAGGGTCTGGGGAAACTATGCTTTTTTATGCCTGCTGATTCCTATGTCTGTCGACCCAAACGTCCTCGCGCCGAGCATGTTCCGTACAAGCCTGCGGCGCAAGCCCCAAATACCCAAGGATGGTACTCAGATACATTTCGGGTGTGTTATGAGAACATCGAATACACATTGTTTGGCCGAATACTCAAATGATCCAAACCGAACAGCACCCTGGCTTGCCGTTAATGTACAGAGTGGAGCTAGACTGATCAAAAAGTAGGTTCCGCCGCATCAAAAAATGCTCAATTATATCATTTCCACTGGGTTCGTATGTCTCATGATATCATAATAGGGTCCTGAAGTGGAACGACAATTGAAGACGCATGTGTAACCGGACGTACGTCCGAGTCTGGACCGAGCAGTACGAGGCCGTGGTTCCCTGCTGGGACGAGGGAAGCCCATTCGAGATCGGCGAGGGTTCCGTTGATAGGGTAATGTACCGTTTCTTCGGTGAAGAGCGTGCGTGTTCGTGTGTGTGTGTCGAGGTGGAGGAACTGGAGAGAAGGGTAGCTTCGGATGCGTGCTGGTCGGGTGTGAGTGAGAGAGGGGGGTGAATCAGATGTGAGATGCCATCAAACCGAGGTGGGCTGGGACGTACTTTCGCGGGCTTTGGTGATGGACGGGGAACGCGGATGCAACAACGAGGATTGGCATCCCTGGAGCATGAGCGCGAGGTTGAACATACCCAGGAGTATGACACCCAACTTGACGACCGTGAGCGGTGTCAGTAAAAGGGGCCACATGGCGACGCGGTGGTACAACTGAGAGAAAAAACCGCCTTCCGTGTCAACTTTGGCGAGCAGATGAGCTCAAAAACTTGGTTGAGAGAATTGTTGAGGATGGTACGGACAGCATCCGCATGGCCATGGCGGTACAACAGAGGACATGCTTTTTGTTTGTGTCTGTCGTGTCTACCTCAACTTGGCAGCAGTCTTCTTCACAATTCCGGGTTTATTGCAGCTTCTGCGCGATAACCAGGATCTCGCTGATTGTCTCGGTGAGTCTGGCTTTTCATGTTCGTGAACCGAGGTGGCCTCCTTATGTCACTCCGCAAACACCATCATCGACCCAGAAGTAATACCAACCAATATTGACGGCTGCGGCGGAGTTGCACGATTGCACATGTGAACGAGTCTGAGGGCATGGGGTAGTTGGCCATGGCCATTTTCTGTCTAGCAAGGCGCTGCCGATGACATGACAAACGATGCTTCGTTACTACTCCTCTTAGTACGTGACGCTGCATGCTACTAGATGGTCTTGCAACCAAATCGGGCGATCTCTGGGTTTCAAGTCTTGAGATTTCAGGAAGAAGAGGTATGCTTTAACCCCTACGCTTTGAAACCAGGCGAATGATACAAATCCGCACTTGTGTAAATCCCCCGAGTGTCCTTGCACTCTTACCCCCACTAGGTATAGACGGCGACTTCAAGTTGGGGACTGTGGTCCCCCTTGATCCAGTTGATACGGTCCCTTTCTACACCAGTTTCTCTATCTGTTCATTACCGTCTCATTTCAGACCAGGCCATCATACTGAAGACAAGCGTCCCGGATGCCGTTGCCGTATCCGCAGTTCTTAAATCGGCCTTGGCATCATAACCGGCATCTTCTAACTGAGGCCATTGACGCATGGACATCCTTGCCATGTCTTCTTGACACCACCGTCGCCGTTCTTCGCACCATACCGGACGAGGACAATACCACTCCCATACCAATCGATACGACTTGTGGCACTGACGCGGTGATGGTGATGGTGATGGCGACAAAAGACTAGAGGAGTAAAAGCAAGTCCACCAGTTCAAGTCAACCATTGACGTGCAATTTTCGTTCGACATTCGTCCAACGTCCGTGTATTCAAAGCAAAATCAACAGTCTTGTGAGTATGGGCAAGCTAACGTAAACATGATCGTTGGTCCCTTCACTGACACAGTGCCCCAGATAGCGACGAGGCGGAAAGGACGCGACACTTCAATGATACTTTCCCAATTGTCACCTCTAGTTGCGACGCCGAGAGTACCGGCGGCCTGTGAATGGGTTGCTAAACACACTTTGTCCGCTCTCGAGCCCACCAACCACGTTGGCAAGATCTCAGAACATCCAGCATGCAAGTTCATGTCGTATGTGCCATCTTTCGTACAAACAGGTAATTCGACCCCTCGATCCCTTCACGACAGGGACACGTGTGCCTGTCGCGTGAATAGTCAAACCTACCACTGGCAACGGGAGTCTGACCTGCGATATCAAAGGATGCTCCATCTCGGGTTGCATATGGGTGTGATTAAGTCTCGTTGAGAGGTAATATCGTGGAAAGTTCATCCAATAGCTCAAAATTTAAAGCACGGTATCTGTCATTGAACCTGCCTCAGTAATCGGGGAGCCGTTGTCAAATCGCGCGCTCCTCTTGCTAGAGCTCCTCGGCCTCGCTACTTGCGAATGCGCTGGCGTCCTCCGAGCAATGAAGCAAATTGCAAGTCCTTGAAAGCACAAATTCTTTAACCTCCCGAGAGCTGGGAACCCTGCAAGATCAGACTGATCAATTCTAAGCCACTACAGTGGGAATCCGACACTCTTACTGATCCTTCCTCCTTGGCGATGAAAATATGAATCTTGACAGAACTTTCCCACTCATCGAAAGACAAAATCCCAGTGAGATTCTAGGGAGTACGACGAGACTACGACTTCCAGAATAGAAAGAACACCATTATGAATTTTAAAGAACCATCGAACAAACTAGTAGGAACAGGAAATATGATAAACTCCTTCCATTCCACAACTTTGCATCAACGAAATTCAAGTGGCTTTGGACTACGCATCACTGCATCCATATCCGAAACTATTGTTGTCCTGTGATGTCGCAAGTCAGATAATCCATTGCCAGTGATAGATAGATCTGTCAACTCACCTGGTAGAGGCAGCAACGCATCTGGCCACCACATTGGCCGGGTGGGTTATACCGTGTACACTGGCTTGCTACAACACCACCCTGCCCATGATGTCAGCATGATTTCACGGTAGGCGACACCACCACTTACAGGTATGACATTGTTGCAACAGGATAGCACCTGGCTGCCGGGGCACGTTGGGGTACCGGGATCAGCGACGACACCGGTCACAACAACGAGTGCGATGAAAACAGAGGCAAGACGTGCGAACATGATTCTGAGGATGTGGTTGGTCTGCAGAAGTGAGGAACCCATAGCGAACGGATAGGCCCTTTTATAAGTTTTGGGCTTTCCGCCTCAGCCAGAATTGGTTAGATACGATTGAATAGTTACGTCCGACAAGCATTTTTTTGTTGTGCAATGTTCTTGGACCCGATCTGCAGCAAAGAGGTGATAGGTCGTCCAGTTATGGTTATGGAAAAGAAGCGAAAGTTAAGTATGTTGTGTTAGGCCACTCACTGCAAACCGAACAAGTATATCGTAAGTGTCGCAATACAATGTACATACATTGAAGTCGAAGTATCGCCGCGCATGGCTATCAAACTTTGAAGAGCCGAACTCTTTTCTTTTCGTTCCACATGGTTACGACGGACTGGAGAATCGAATCTTGCACTGCTACGGTGAGCGAGAAGGATCAGGTTACGTTTTCGACTTTCTCGCTGATTGATTTGGTTCGTGAACGGTGTCAATGAGGTGGTTTTTTCTTGCCTTCCTATTTCACTACGCAAACACCATCATCCACCCAGAAGCAATATCGATGGGCCCTCCTTTCGCATGGCTGCACATGTGAACGAGCCTCTGTCAGCCATGACAAGTTTCTGACCGCATTCTAGCAGTGACAAACGATGCTTCGTTACTGCTCCTCTACGTGACGCCGCACGCTACTAGATGGCCTTGCCGCTAGATCGGGTGATCTCTGGGTTTTGAGTCTTGCGGATTTAGGACCAAGAGGTATGTTTCACCCTTACTAAGGGCCTAAGGCTTCGAAAACGGGCGGATGATACAAATCAGCACTTATCTCCCCCAAGCGAGCTGTCCTCGCACTCTTACCCCCACTAGGTATGGACGACGTGAAGACTGCAGATCCATTTTCCCTTGGTCCAATCATCACAGTCATTTTCTTCATACCGTCCCATTCCAGACCAGGCGATCATGCTCAAGGCAATCGTCCCGGATGCCGTTACCGTATCCGCAGTTCTTCGATGCTTGGCATCATGGCCGGCATGTTCAAACTGCGGCCATTGACGCATGGTCACCCTTGTCATTTCTTCCTGACACCACTGTCGATGTTCTTTACACCATACGGACTTCTTTATGCATCTGATCGTGCGCATTTTCTTACAGCCGTTGGGCAGCAACCTTGTCTCGTAGTAACCGGACGAGGACCATACCACTCTCATAGCATACCACAACGATCGATACGACTCGTGGCGCCGACGCGGCGATGCGACGAAAGACTAGAGGAGCAAACAGTAGTCCATCAGTCCAAGTCCATTGAGGTGCAATCAACGTCCGTGTCTTCAAAGCAAAATCGACGGTCTTGTGAATATGGGTAAGCTAATGTAACCACGATCGTCGATCTGGACCCCAGATGGCGACGAGGAGCCAGCGGAAAGAACGCTACATGCCAACCATACTTTCCCAATGGCACCTCTAGCTGCGACGCCCAGAGTGCCAGCGGCTTCTGAACGAGAATTGCTAACTCACTTCCTCCCCTCTCGAGCCCACTGACCACGTTAGCAACATCTCACAACATTCAGCATGCAAGTTTATGTCGTATGTGCCACCTTTCGAAGAGGTAATTCGTTTTCCCGGCCTCCACAATATGCTTCAGTCGCATCGCTCAGAGCAGTTTTTCCGTCGATCCTTTTATACATGTGCCTGTCGCATGAGTCTGACCTGCGACATCATTGAGTTTCGTTGAGATAATATTCGTCCGATCGCTCGAATTTTAAAGCGGGCATGTATATTGCGGTCGCGTTAGATTAACGAGAACGCTATGTACATTGGATTTCCCTCTTGTGTTTTTTTGATCAAAGCACTGCGAAGCATCGGCAAAGTACGAGTCGCAACCAAAATGAACGTCATCTGTGCAGGAGGAATCCCGGTTCAGTAAACAAGTTGTAAAGATCCGCAAAGATCAGCCGCAGAACCATGTTGCGACTATGCGACTGAGAGCATGCTGGGCTTGACGAGGACTCTGACTGGTGCGGAATACTATGGTCGAATCCGTAGTGCAAGGGACATCACTCTCGTTGGCGGGAGGTGCATACAGGGTATTGAATTGGTGAAGGGCTCCCCAAGCCACAAGCCACCCTGAGGATGGAATGTTGCATGGTGCCGCATCTGTGGTCCCAAAGAGCAATCAGAACCTTGCATGATTGAATAGGACGCACACGCACTAGATGTACACCCTCCGACTCCACGCATAACTCCTCGTATACTGCGTTTCAATCCCAGCACGATACGTCGACGGGATATCTTCGACACTCGCAAGCCTGCCTGGTAGGCTATTTCAAGGTATGGGTGGACGTGACATCGTGCCTCGTGCGCTCTCCTGATGACGAGGCGGGAGCAGGCGAGACAGTGGCTTGTTATGACATGCCCACGAAGCACGAAAGTGCGCCTGCGTCGGGACCGAGGAGCGCAGGGCGCTGGCCGGGACGAATGAGGTGGACGGCTAGCGTGGATGACGGAGAGGGACTAGTTTCAATGATGTTCAGCTTGACCAGGCCCGTAAGGGGGGCGCACGTTGTTGTCGGCGACTCGGGTACGCTGTACAGTTGTCGTTTCTAGACAATTTGGTCACTGGTGAGCACAGTTCAGGAAAAGTCTCACGCACAGATGCCAGACGACGACCAAAAACTGGTGTCAGAAGAATCATACAATCTTCGTTCGAGATTCGCTCAAGACGCCTTCCGAGTCCACTCGGTTGCAAGGACCAGTTTCGGATTCTATACACTCATCTTGTCGCGGTTGCCCACCAAGATGGCCACAGGGCCTGACTCGAAGGCGGCAACAGTACTCCATCACAGCAGTGGTTCACAAATTCCCTCATGTCGCGTACAATCCATTCACCCTCCAATTCTCTAGACGATCCAACCTAGTGCTCCGATACTGCATGAACTCGCGATTGAAATTGAGGCTACCAATGTAAGTGATACCATGTAGCGGGTTAAATCCTTTGACTGGCACGTGCCTGCGCCCAGCAGAGGATAAATCACCATTGATCGCCCGTTCGGACCAGTGCATTCGCACCAATAAGACCTCGTCATCGTCTCAGCACCTCGCAGTAGAGTCTTCTTGTCAAGAGGGGTGACTGACGCAGTGACGAAACAAAGTCGATACTTGCAATGTCAGGAAAATTCTTGAGCAACGAGTTTCGAAATATGCAAGACCATGAAAGAGGTGTATGATGTCTACAAACTATCATCGCGACTAGATGATTGCCGCTGCATCGGATGTGCAGAACAACCCGTGGTAAGGGGACCCTTCTCTGTTACCTGTGCATGTTTCCTTGACCCCCCTATGCTTGGTGTTCAGTCCGTGGACTGAACCATAGGTGGAGAATTTTTTTTAAAATGAAGGGTAATTTACGGTAAGCTTGCGAAATTGAGGTGAGTTCGAAACGAGTCTATGAGTCGAAGCCAGTTATGCGGCTATGACCAACGTCACTTGGTACTCATCATTACATAGTGCTTCTATTGACTGCTTTGCCACGCCAATCACTGGGTGTTTTCGTTGATTTTGGAACAACCAAATTACTTAAGTATTGTCCGTGTGCATTTGTGGAGCCGGCATCTGACGTATTTACGCAGACCACCACAAATTTAACGGTGGTGGTTTGCATATTCCCGACAGTAGTGTATATGCAAAAGGTTAAGTCGCTGATCTCATTGTGTGCCAATCAGTCCGTCCGCTGACAACTTGGTCTAAGATATCTTGACTCAACACCGTGTCCATAATATGTACATAGGCAGATGGTAGGAGGTGAGGTAAAGCCGAGGGATTGATTGCGTTACCGCAAACCATCGTAAGTGACGCGATTCATTGTAAGAACCTCAAGTTGAAGTAATTCGGTACCCACTCTGTCGCGCAGTATCGCCGCGCATGGCTATCAAACTTTGAAAAGCCGAACTCTTTTGTTCGCTCCACACGGTTACATACTGACACTTCATCCAGGGTCCAGGGACTTGAGAAGATTCGAATCTTGCACGACTTCTTCAATGAACTGTTGTTCCGAGTCAGTTCGGGTGAGTCATTGTATAAGAAAAAAAAAGTGTTCCGGCGTAACTATTCGACTGCATTTGACTAATTCTGGCTAAAAGCCTTTGGGCTGCTGAGGAGGGAGGCGAGGCGGCGACTTGGATAGCCATGACACACGGACGAGCACAGGTCGTTACTCCACGCTGGGATGAGTGAGGCTCATTCGAGATCAGAAACGATGTCATTGATGGACTAGAAGGGTTTTTTTTTTCAACCAAAAGGCCGCGTGTGGGTGCGTCGACGGATGGATGAGTCGGAGGGGGAAGTGGCTTCGGATATGGACTGCGTATCGTGTTATGCAATGGCAGACGTGCCTATGCAGAACTCAGAAGTCGACGAGGAGCATGCATGTAGAGACGGGCAGCAACATGAGCTCGAGGTTGAGCACACCGAGGAGCATGACACTTAGCGTTGACGAGCGCGAGGTGGAACCAACAACCTTGCTCACATGACTGACAAGCATTCGGTCGCTGCCAGACAGAAGTGACTGCTACGGCCAGCTGCAAAAGTCTAGGCTGGATTCCCAGCCCATCGACTTAGCCTTATCCCTATGGAAGGGAACAAAAACAGGTTGAAAATGGCGACTAATTTGCACCAAACTTGGGAAATTGAGATGTTTGAAACGAGGGTCTTGACTCTTGAAGGATACTGGAGAAGTCCGAGATCCCGGTCACAATTTGAGAAGTCAGACTCCGTTGATCGGATATTGTTTTGCTCGACCACTACTTGGTACTCGTGATATCTTCCATGTTACACCAATCAGTGAGTGTTTTCACCGAGCATGGAATCTCCGGTTTCATTTTTGTGGAGCGTCCGACGCATTTATACAGACCACAAGCCAGACACAAACACTGGGGTCATTGTACAGCGCCGATAAGACCATAGTCTATGACAGTTAATTTTGTATGTCCATCAGTCTGTCCCTTGACAATTTGATCTCGTCTCACTTTGATCTCTTCTCACTTGTCAGCATGCAATACAAAGAGTATCTAAAGATAATCCAACACCAGTCTCTTGCGCAATACCGCAGCATGAGGTCACATACACTCCTCGATCTGGTAGAACCAGAGGAAAATATACTTTGGATGACTTCTCGAACCGCTGCTCGGGCTCAGGTGGTCAAAACCACTGCATAATAAACAAGTGGATCGGATGGAACTATCCGACTGTACTTTGGCCATTTCTGGCTCTGGCGGAAAGCCCAAAACTTATTAAAGGGCTTTCCCATTTCGCTGTTGTATACTCAGCAGCTCAGCTTCGCAGACCAAGCACGTCCTCTGAATCATGTTCGCACGTCTCTCCTCTGTTCTCATCGCGCTAGTTCTTGTGACCGGCGCTGTCGCTGCTCCTCCCGACGTCTGTGATGAGGGCCAAAAGCTCTACTGCTGCATTCCTTACTCCGCCGTAAGCCGTAATATCACCACTGTTGAGCCATGCTGACCTATGTGTAACTGTAACCAGCTTGGTATTTTACAACTTGATTGTCAACCTTATGTTGACAGCTATTCCACTTGTGGAGGCGGTTACTGGCGCTGCTGTACCTGGCAGGTGAGTACTCGAGTAGCCAAACCTGCTACTAGCAGCGAGATTGTCTGACTCGCCACGTCACAGAACACCGTCGGTGGATGGGGATGCGGTGACCCCCTTCCTGGCGGGCCCACTGGTCCGTGAGTTTTGCTGAGAGGCAAAGTCATCGAAATGGATCGAGCCTGTCATATCTCCAGTTCTTGGCTCATCCAGCAGTCCGTAGATCTCAAGAGGTGTTTCTTTCTATCTTGAGAGTCGTAGATACAGTAGACGAGAACTCCTTGTTGGGTTTTCGTCTTACGGTTTTTACGATGAGATCTTTCTTTTTGTGCAAGTCAGAATGTTCTCTATGATATGACGTAAGACAGGGGCATCCACCGTCAAGGCTGGAAAAGTACTCGAACGTGATAGGATGCATCGTAGCGAAGGTTGCACTGGCAGGAGTCAGGAAACAGGTAGCCTTAGGATCTGTGGAAAGTGGCCGTCACTGCGTCATGTTTTTTTCAAAAGCTTTTCACAGGACTTACCATGACTGACGAGAACTCCGAATGACAGTCTATGGTACGGTACGTTCCCTGAAATTCGCGTTCATAATTCTATTATAAGAAGGACGAGCGAGGCTAACATGATCTAGCAGGGGAGGGGCACATTGATCCTGCAGTCAGGGGCTTCGCCGAGCAGCCCAAATAACTTGCATTCGCGCTCTCGTCACTCACCTTCCGCAAGGATGATATTGCGTCCGAGTCGTCCCACACGATCGGACACTGTTCTATGGAAGACTGAATCACACCATCGCAAGTGACGGCTACAGACGTTGCCAACATGAACCCAGAGTACCCGAACGTCTACTCTCTCTCAACTCACTGTTGTTTTGATGACCGTACGTTGAATTCGGAGACTCCGAATGACAGAAGAGATCACTCTTATCGTCAGGAAGTTATCGATTGCCCAGCAGCGGTTCTTGCCAGGACCGATGGACCGATGGATAGTATATGCGTGAGTGTGGCTGAACATCTCACCGTAAAGCCCTCGTACACGACATCATCGAGGTAGTGACGGTCCCTTTCTACACCAGTTTCTCTATCAGGCTGTTTATTACCGTCCCATTTCAGGCCAGGCCCGTCCCGCCGGATGCCGTTGCTGTATCCACAGTTCTTAGATCGGCTTGGCATCATGACTGGCACTCTCTAACTGAGGCCATTGACGCATGGTCACCCTTGCCATTTCTTCTTGACACCGCTGTCGCTGTTCTTTGCACCATACCGAACGAGGACAATACCACTTCCATACCAGACCACAACAATCGATACGACTTGTGGTGCTGACCCTGTGATGGCGATGGCGATGGCGACAAAGGACTAGAGAAGCAAAAGGAAGTCTACCAGTTCAAGTCAACCATTGATGTGCGATATTCGATCGACATTTCCGTGTAGTAGTCAAAGCAAAATCAACAGTCTTATGAGTATGGGTAAGTTAATGCTAATGTAAACATGATCGTTGGCTTCCTCACTAACAGACCCAGATAGCGACGAGGAGCCAGCGGAAAGGGCGCAACATCCCAATGATACCAATTGTCACCTCTAGGTGCGACGCCGAGAGTACCAGCGGCCTGTGAATGGGTTGCTAACTTTGAAACACACTTTGTCCGCTCTCGAGCCCACCAACCATGTTAGCAAGATCTCAGAACATCCAGCATGCAAATTCATGTCGTATGTGCCATCTTTCGAACAAGTAATTCGACCCGCTTCGTTTCCCCGGTCGCATAGGAGCAGTTTTCCCTGGATCCCTTCATGACAGGGACACATGTGCCTGTCGCGTGAATAGTCACTGGCAACGGGAGTCTGACCATCTCGGGTTGCATATGGGTGTGGTTAAGTCTCGTTGAGAGGTAATATATAATATCGTGGAAAGCTCATCCAATAGATCAATTTTTAAAGCACGGTATCTGCCATTGAACCCGTCTCAGTAATCAGGAAGCGTTGTCCATCCTCACCCAGCTGGACGAAATCACGCGTTCGTCCTGCTACAGTCCCTCGGACTCGCTACTTGCAATCGCACTGGCGTCCTCCGAGCATTGAAGCGAACTGCAACTCCTTGAATGCACAAGACACAGTTTAATCTCCTGAGAGCTGGGAACCCTGCAAGATCAGGTCAATCAACCTTCCGAGTCACTGCAGTGGGGATCCGACGTACGCACTCTTACTAATCCTTCCTCGGCGACGAAAATATGAATCTTGACAGAACTTTCCCACTCATCGAAAGGCAAATCCCAGTGAGATTCTAGAGAGTACGACGAGACTATGACTTCCAGAACAGAAATAACACCACCCTGAATTTGCACAAGAACCATTGAACAAACTAGTAGGAAGCGGAAATATGATAAACTCCTTCCATTCCACAATTTTTGCATCAACGAAACTCAAGTGGCTTTGGACTACGCATCACTGCATCCATATCCGAAGCTATTGTTGTCCTGTGATTTCCCAAGTCAGATCATCCTGTTGCCAGTGATAGATTGATTCGCCAACTCACCTGATAGAGACAGCAACGCGTCTGGCCACCACATTGGCCGGGTGGGTTATACCGTGTACACTGGGCTGCTCCAACACCACCCTGCCCATGATGTCAGCATGATTTCACGGTAAGCGACACCACCACTTACAGGTGCGACAAAGTTGCAACAGGATAGCACCTGGCTGCCAGGGCACGTTGGGGGACCGGGATCAGCGACGACACCGGTCACAACAACGAGTGCGATGAAAACAGAGGCGAGACGTGCGAACATGATTCTGAGGATGTGGTTGGTCTGCAGAAGTGAGGAACCCACTATAGCGAACGGACAGGCCCTTTTATAAGTTTTGGGCTTTCCGCCTCAGCCAGAATGGGTTAGATACAATTGAATAGTTACGTCCGACATGCATTTTTTTGTTGTGCAATGTTCTTGGGCCCGATCTGCGGCAAAGAGGTGACAGCCTGAGGTCGTCCAGTTATGGTTATGGAAAAAGAAGCGAAAGTGTTCGAAGCTTCGTGCGGCATCACATGATAAGTTTATTCGGTCTCGCTCAACACCGTGTTTATACGTACTTAGGCCCATCTACAATCTGGCAGGCCTTTAGCGAGCCCAAAAGCTACATTTTGTGCAACCAAAGAAGTGCCTGTCTAAGCGTCGCATAGAGCTACTATCGACCAATAGGATCCGGGCTTGTTCACTTACGAAACAGCTGTGAAACGCGTTGTCCATTTCGACGACTTTGCAGATGCGGCCTGAGGGTCTAAGGATTAATTGTGCCACTCAGGCTCACTGCAAACCGAATAAGTATATCGTAAGTGACGCAATACAATGTACATTGAAGTCGAAGTATCGCCGCGCATGGCTACTATCAAACTTTGAAGAGCCGAACTTTTTTTTTTGTTCGTTCCACATGGTTACGACGGACTGCCAGAGAATCGAATCTTGCACTGCAACGAACTGTTGTTCCGAAGTTTGGGTGAGCAGAACCATTGAATGAATATTTGCATAAGAAAAAGGTGTCCCGACATAACTATTCGACATTGACTAATTCTGGTTTTTAAAAAAAGCCCTTGGGCTGCCAGGAGGAAGAGGAGGTGACGACTTGGATGGGCCGCTGGCGAGCTCATTCGAGATCAGAGATGCGGCCATCATGGACTGTGTTCAACTAGACAGCGTCGAAGATGGTGATTCGGAAAGGGTCCCGCAACGAGCGCACGCCGCAAGTCGCAACGACTGGGCACCGTATTCACCTAGTCTCGAGACGTTTTGGGAAGCGCTCTCTAGTGTCGGGATTTTCCGGTTATAGGAAACATCTGCTTCCCGTGTTCACCCGAATTTCCTATAACGGCTCGAGACTACGTATTCCGAGTCACCGTGCCACGGGTACACTCATGCCAACCCATCCCGACTCGTGCAAAGGATGCCGCACTCGCAGCTGCAGCAGATTCTCAGTAAACTTTGTGGTTTGTGTCCATATTAACGACCCTTCCTCTTCGCTTGGAACCGCGGACTCGAGCGCGCATTGTATACAGGCAGGTCGTCCAAATCACTCCGCCTGTCATCAACATTGGGTACTACAAGGCCTACCCGTTTTTCACTTTGTGAATGCATTGTAACATTGCCTTGGTGTTTTATCCAGAGGCGGCAGGGCTGACGCTCGAATTAAAGAGGGACCGTGCTGCTGGTGTTTGAGACGGTACAGTACAGTGCGGTGTCGCCCAGACTGATATAGCATGCTCGGAGGCGAAGCAACTCGGATAGGTGGACACAAGTAAGACGGGAATTGAAGCAAGTAACATTGTCCTGAAAGATGTCAATATGGTTGGGATCTCGAATGAGCTCCAGCGGCCCATCATCTACAATCTGGCAGGCCTTTAGCAAGCCCAAAAGCTACATTTTGTGCAACCAAAAAAGGAAGTACCTGTCTAAGCGTCACATAGAGCTACTATTGACCAATAGGAGGGCGTGCTCACTTACGAAACAGCTGTGAAACGCGCTGTCCATTTCGACGACTTTGCAGATATGATCCGAGTCGTCACCTCCCCTTCCTCGGCAGCCCAAGGGCTTTTTTTATACCCAGAATTAGTCAAATACAGTCGAATAGTTACGTCGGAACACCTGTTTTCTGATGAAGGGCCTGTTGAATGTGTATTGCGTCACTTATGATACACTTGTCTCGAAATTTTTACAAGCTGTGCACCCCCAATATAGTATTCGGTTTGCAGTACTATGAACACGGTGTTGAGCGAGACTATGAACGTAGACCAGTTGGATTGTCAGTGGACGGACTGTATTATTCAGTACTCAGTGGGGGGCCTCGATGATTGAATTACTACTGCCAACGCGGCTTTGCAGACCGAATAAACATTATGTGATGCACGAACTTCGAACACTTTTCATTTCTTTTTTGCTCCATCCAGTTACATATTCTTCTCGATTTGGCACATGAGGAAATTGCTACCGTAACGCTTGCCGTAACGCGGAGATTTCTTGCCCAGCTCCTTTGGGAATATTCACTCTCACGAACGACTTTGCGTCAAACTTGCGTCTGCCTTCAACGGACGACGAGCTGGACACTGGTGAACCGGAACGGAAAAGTAGGGGAATGAAGGGGAGGGAGCTGAGAATTATCCATGGGCAGGATGTGTTCCGACACAAGTAGAGGGATTGGGTTGCAAAGATGCAGGAGTGGGAAGGGTTATTGCACACAACAACAAATGCTTGTCGGACATAACTATTCAACTGTGTCTAACCAATTCTGGCTCAGGCGGAAAGCCTGAAGCTCATAAAGGCCTATCCGTTCGCTATGGGTTCCTCACTTCTGCTGACCAACGACATCCTCAGAATCATGTTTGCACGTCTTGCCTCTGTTTTCATCGCACTCGTTGCTGTGACCGGTGTCGTCGCTGATCCCGGTGACCCAATGTGCCCTGGCAGCCAAGTGCCGTCCTGTTGTGACGTTGTCTTCCCTGTAAGTGGTGGTGTCGCCTACCGTGAAATCAGATCATGCTGACATCATGGGCAGGGTGGTGATGTAGCAGGCGGGTGTACACGGTATAACCCACCCGGCCAATGTGGTGGCGAGAAGCGTTGCTGTGTCTATCTGGTGAGTTGGCAAATTTATCACTGGCAACGGGATTATCTGACTTGGGACATCACAGGACAACTATTTTGGTCTCGGATATGGGTGCAGTGATGTCTAGTCTAAGGCTACTTGAGTTTCGTCGATGCAAAGTCGTGGAATGGAAAGAGTTTATCATATTTCCGGTTCCTACTAGTTTATTCAATATTCAGGAAGTCATAATCTCGTCGTACTCTCTAGAATCTCACTGGGGTTTGCCATTTGATGAGAGCTTTTTTATTGGGAAGATTCATATCTTCATCGCCAAGGAGGAAGGATCAGCAAGAGAGTGTGCGTCGGATTTCCGCTCAGGGTGCCGTGACTCGGAAGGTTGATTGATCTGATCTTGCACGGTTCCCAGCTCGCAGGAGACTAAAGAGTGTGGCTTTCAAGGACTTGCAATTTGTTTCACTGCTCGGAGGACGCCAGCGTAATTGCAATTAGCGGGACCGAGGGACTGTAGCAGGACGAATGGGCGATAGGATGGGCAAATGGCTTCCTAATTACTGAGGCGGGTTCAATGGCAGAAAATGACCACCACCGAAGACATAACAGACGACGATTCTGAGTCTGGCAACCAAACGCAACCACAGTATGGTCACGAACTTGGTAGAGTTCATTGCTTCCTCGTTATAATGCTGATCGTCATCTCACTTGAAATTCAAACGTGACGTAACCATTTCCTTGCGGAGCTGCAAATCGCGTCTCTCAGAGGCAACCCGGAGGGCGTGCACGCATGTAAGTTAACACAGGTGTCGCCCAAGCAGATCACCCCCGTACTCGCTGTCCACTGGATCCGAAGGGGTCTCGTTGGTCACGTTCCACATGCGTGCTATTGCGTATCGGTCCTCAAGTAACGGTCCTGCGCACCGAATGACAACGATAGATCCAGAGCATGGTGCGCGGGGTGTATACATTAAGTATACCTTCCCAGTGTCACTTCCAGGGTACCAGAAGTTGCTAGCAACACGTGCTCCATTTGGCGAAACATTTTTCTTTCATGGCAGGGGCATCTGACACGAGACGCAGATACGCGGGTGATAGGTATATATGCGCTGCTGAGGCGGGGGATGATTCTAGTTCCTAAGGTCAGGAATCCCAAGAATAGCATGTCTGAGCTCTGTCCCGACTCACGGTTGCTTTGACGACCAGACATCGAACGCGGAGGACAAGGGGTAGAAGAGATGACTTTCGTTGTCAAGAGGTTGATTGTTTACCCAGTAACCTGTCCCTGCTCTCGACTGGCGTACTATGTGGGTATTGATCGGTATGCTCGTAGCATGAAGGCCTGACTCGACGGGCGTACAGAACACGGAATTGGGAAGGATTTACAATCCAGCCATACCGAGCAATGAGTATAATGAGACGAAAATGTGGACGACGAGATTGCGCCGTGCCTAAATGCCCAGACCAAGGAGGCCACCTAAGCGGAACTATGTAACGAATGTTCCATGATGTCTGTGAGGTGAGGCGCCATCTATGGTCCCGAGAAACGATCAAATACTTCAATGTAGGGTTGGATTGGAGGCGCGTCTTGCTATAATCCAGCTATAATCCAGTAGCTCCAGTAGCTCGCCAAGTTCCACTGACAGTTTGGCGGCAAGCGAAGCGAACTATGCTTCTGTGCGTTCAATTGAGTGCTGATTGACTGACACAATACCAGAAGGAGGAATCTACCTGATGCTGATGGATGTGTTGAACAGCATTCCACGTTTTGCTCGACGCGCCAGGATCCGGAAGTTTCTGGCGACCAACATAGGTTCTGGCTGTCCACGTTAGGTGTCAGCCCGACCATTTCTTTGAGGCCTCGGGTCCAGTGTGACGCCGCATCTTTGTTATGGCCACCCATTCATAGACAACGACTAATGTATGGCATTTTTCAGTCAATTCGTTGTACAGCTCCGTATTTTTGGATATGGCGTCCAGGTTACAATTCACGAACTGCGGTCAGTTTCTTCCCCAATCCGCAAGTGGCGGCCGCTGCAACGAAGGTGAGGATGCTCCGGTACTCGCGACCTGGACTATCTCACCGTTTGCGTAGGGGTAGAGCATTCACTCAGCACTTGGATAGTCGCTTGGTCGGCGCCATAAAATATCACTACTGGGCAAAAGAAAAAAAAAGACGTGTTAGACTCGGTATACAGCAGACCCACCAGGCCGATCCGACGAGCCAGGCTGTGTAGAAGCAGGCATGAGCACTCACTCGTTCTCCAACCAGTAAACAAAAAAATAGAGAACAACAGAAGCGGAAGATAGCCACAGCAGAGTACGCCAGCTCATACATGTGCACGCACCATCTTTCCATGCCTGTCTACCTAGCAAACGACATGGTTCGATAGGGTCCGCTTTGAGCGCCTCGTACATCGTGTCCCAATCCTGACATCTGACATTGGTACGGGAAACAGATGCCATCGCTCGTACGCCTGCCTAACCGGTGGACATGATTGGTCGGGTTCGACGGCACAGAGGACCATCTGTCTAAGGTAGTTGAAGCAGTGATGGACGCGATGTCGTACTTAGGCCGTCCGCGGGAACGAGGGCGAAGGCGAGACGATGGCCATGCGAATCCACTCGAGACGGTGGAGAGAGTGTAACCTGACCGTAGGTAGGGACGGAGTCCGCTTCTAGACGGGGGAGGGCGAGTCCGTGATTGCCCGCTGGAGCGAGTGAGGCCCATTCGAGGACTGCAAGGGTGCCGTTGATGTCACCGTTTCTTCAGTGTGGAGTGGGTATAGGCATCCAGATGGAGGAATCGGAGAGAGGGATAGTGGATTGGGGACCTCAGCACATGAATGCAAAGGCAGGTGGTTACGTAAGACTCGCGGATTCGGATCTCACGGCGACGACGACGAAACACTGGAAGAAAGAGAAAGTCCTCCAGCTGTCAATCTTCGTTCGAAATTTACTCTGGTGCATTTCAAGTCCATTCACTCGCGACGCCCAATCTTAGAGTCCTCTTGCTGTCGCCTGTTTTCAATGTTGCTTGCCATTGCGGACGAGACAAGTGTATACAATCCTCTGGTTAAGTTATTGGTCAGACCTGTGTCACTGTCGTGTTTGCAATATCGGAATCGGCACTGAAATAATCATTTACATAGGAACACGTCCCCTGCGATTCCACCTAGCGTTCCGATACTGTACCGCCGACTCGCTTGGCCTCAAGGTCAGTCCATCAAATCTTTACGTGTCGCAAGGCTCTCGTCGGTCATTGATGCTTCTTAAGTAATGTGCTTTACTCTCTTTCGATCGAGACTGACGCTCTCGATGCTGAAGACGAAACAGTGATTCAACCCTTTGACTGAAGCCTGCGCCCCGCAGAGGAAAAATCACCATTGATGACCGTTTGTACTGACGGTAAGCATTCGCACTACAAGTGAGGACGGTCGTCACGTCACCTCATTAGCACCATGCACTAGCGTCTTCCTTGTCACGAGGGACGACTGACGCGGTGACGAAACCGAGTTGATCCTTGCACAGTCAGAAAGGAACTTCCTCAGCGGGGAACTAAGTCAGCCTGCAAGTCGAGAAGTTCGACGCGAGGAACTGAACTTGAATGACGGCAGAAGGCTTTCCGAGCTCTCAGTTGCTCCGGTTTGACTATGATTTCGCTTGACCACACCACTTCACATGGTATTGGTCACTAGTACCCCTACCCAGATCAGTGAGTATCTTCCCGTCCAATTGCTGGTCTCGTTTGCGGGGTATCTGACGTCCATATGCAGATGGTAGTTTCTATATCGCTGACATAAGTCGAGAAGTCGACTCATTGATCGTGTCGTGCGCCTAAGCTTAATGTATGTATGCACAGTACTCAAGTTTGAGGTCGCATTGCGGAGTATGGCGGTTATTCGCTGGTGTGTAAGTGATGCTATAAGGCAGTTTTTATGATCGTCCAGATGCTCAGATCAGCCAACGAGGGTTCTTGCTCATTTGCGAAAGCGCTGTTTGATCTGTTCATTTCAGCTGCTTTTTGCAGATTCGAGCTTCTACTGCTGCTCGATTCGCATGGTGACCATTGCATAACCAAAATTTTTTGAATGCAACCGTTCGATCGCACTGGACCGATTCTAGCACAGGCCGCTGAATTCACGTTCGTCCCTCCTCATTCCTAGGTGGTTACAACTACCGTGGAGACACGTGTGCCGACGAAGCCATTTGCTGTACCAATTGTGCGGATATCCAAACCAACCGCCAGCAATGAGATCGTCTGACTTTTTCTTGTGAGTAGTCAGGCTCAGCACTGGCAACAGAGTAGTCTGGCCTGCGACATTACAGGAGACATCGACACAGAACACACAAAGCTTTGCATCGCATACGGATGCACCACACCCCGCTCTAAGTCAACAGCGGTTTTATGGGGAGGGGTCCTGGTCATAGCACGAATGAGGTTTGTCATATTTCCAGCTTTGAGATTCGTGTCTCCGTCTTAGATCTACTAGGTACGACATGCAATAAGAACTAAGAGGTTTTTCGGCTCTTGATGGACACGAGAAGTACCATCACAGGAGAGAAGAGAGAACGGATACCTTGCCAAGGACAGAAACAGCACTACCCGAATTACAGGAGGATGATGGATGAGAGGCAAGTCACAGTGTCAGAGCGCGAGCACCGAGCACCCACTTCGGTCGTGTTGACGTGTTGACAAGCAGCAGAACATGCAAAAATCTCAATCCTGTCTTCGTCGAATCTAGAGGGATAAAATGGATCACCGAGAGGTTGATTGATCGCCCGGCAACTGCTATGTGGCTCTGGTTGGACGAGCATACTGGACTTTGGGATGAGTAGGCAGCAGCTTGAGACTTTCATTGCGGCTGTAGCGAGCGCTCAGCACTGTACCGGTAAGGTGGAAATGTGAGCTATGAGACCCCCAACCTGGTGCCTCGTGCTGGAGGCTGGAGCGACCAATCCTCAACCGAAGTGAAGTACGCGGAATGTTCTACACGATCAGAACCTTGTTGCATGATCTGATGGAGTGCATATTGCAGTACACCCCCTTATGGTTATGTTGTGACGTTCGTTCGGCTCTTAAGAGGCTTGATGAGGGAAGCAAAAATAGTGGAAGAAACCTTTTCGCGTTCCCTGATACGTCACGAACCATGGCATCTGCGACAACTTATGCCACACTGTTTTCGATCCTTTTGTAACGGACAAAACAAAAACGGAGACTAATTTACGTCACTCGCTTGTGAAATGGGATATCAGTCATATGTACTCACTCGTACTCGCATCGTGCTCGGTTCGGGTGGAACCACGGATGTACTGTCCGACCATATTTAACCAATTCTGGATTAGGTAAAAAGTACTTATAACTTATAAAGGGGGCTCACTAGCCTGTCTTTATTCTGTGGAATCATTGCCTTATTTTCCGCAGACAATCAGGCCTCTTCATCATGTTTGCACGTCTCACCCCCGTTCTCATTTTGCTAGTCGCCATGACTGGCGCCGTTGCTGCCAATAATCTTGGCTCTCGTGATCCCGTCGAAAGCTGCATAGCACCCAAACACGATGTATGCTGCGAGAACGTCAGCCATTCAGTCAGTGATGTTGACTCATCTGCTTTTGGGCGATGTTGACCTGTCTGCAACCAGGGTCAAGCTGGAGGTCACCTTAATGGCGAATATTGTATGCCCAAGGACGATTTCGAGCCTTGTGTACCGGAAGTTGAAACGGAACTCTGTTGCAAATCGTTTGTGAGTAGTCAAATTATCAAACCTATGATATAGTGCCAATGAACTTGTTCCTACAGTATCCGGGGAGTGGCAGTGCATACCGGTGTGATCGCGTCGAACCTCCTTCTTGAGCTCGTGGAATGGGAGGGTTTTGCCTATTCCAAGCTCGGGTTGGCTTCGTCTCGGAGTTGGTATTACATCAAGTCGATGGTCTCGTGAATGTAGTATGGAGAGGAGAGGTCGTGGATGACTTGTATTGCATGCAAGCGTGATATTGACACTCCTGCGGCGTTAACCGCAATATATATGACTCAGCAAACCATCCTTGCAGTCCTGCCCCCTCACCGGATACAAAGGGCGACTCGCTAGCCACGGCGTTCCACCAGGACGGTATTCCGAAATCGACAAGTGATCTCGAGCGCTCAGGCAGCACTCTTACGAAAGACTATGAGATTGGAACTGCGCCTCTGGTACTGCACTGGCTCGAACACGATTCAACAGTCAGCCGTCCGCACAGAGCCTAACAATCTATGGTGCATTTCTGCCGACTGAGCTATAAACAGACATTAACGAAGGAGGTTTGGAACAGTAACTAATTTACATTGGCCTATCTGCGAAATCGGAAGGTCTCCGTGCACCTGAAATGAGGATTTGAATGCCGAACCGCTAGACTCTAGTCGGTTCGGCCGAGGAAAACCAGTGCGTCGGACGTAACTATTCGACCATGTTTCACCCATTCTAGGTTAGGCAAAATGCCAGGAACTCATAAAAGAACCTGCTAGCATCACTTGGAAGAGCCCATCTCCAGTGCAGACTGAGCACGACCTCTTAACCATGTATGCACATCTCACCTCCCTTTTCATCGCGCTAGTTGTTATGACTGGCGCCGTTGTTGCCAATGACGCTGTCCCCCGTTCCGATGTCGTGTGCGCTCAGGTCGCACATGACGTATGCTGCAAGAATGCCTCCCCTTCAGCAAGCCATGTTATCATCTCCTTTTGCCGCTATGCTCACCCGTGCGTAACCAGGGCAACACCGTAGTCGTCTATCAGGGTACAGGATGTAAGGCGCTCGACATTCAGGCTGGGAAGTGTGACAGTGGTTATAAGGAGTTCTGTTGCAGACAATTCGTGAGTAATGAAACCTGCCACGGGAAACGGAATTATCCAACTTGTGCTATCACAGGATGAGAGGAGCGGTAATGCATCCACATGTATTCCCGTTCACTCCTTTACTTGAGTCCATGGAATGGGGGAGGCTTGCGACGTGTTCAAGTAATCCTTGTGTTGTCTCAGGCTTCATCTCAGATCTAGAAATGACATCAAATAAAATTTGAGAATATGTTTTTCGTTTTACGATTATGGGGGCTAGCTTTATCCTGTTTATGAGGTACGGTCGGTCATTTTACATGGGGTTAAGGAAACAGTATATGGAGAGGTCATGCCGTATCTTCGAAGGCCTTCATAGACACACGCCGGGGTTTAAGCGAGTTGTTCTTATCGGTCAGGGCAGCGTCCGCAGTGGTGGGAGGGTGGGGACAAGCCTCTAGACGAGAGCCATCTGTAGTATCAAGACGCTCACACAATCCATAGCATATGAGAAATACCCTGCACAGCTGCAGACAATCCTTGATCGTCGAAGATTCGCTCAAGATGCTTGCCAACGATTGCACTTCGAAAAGGTTCAAGTCAAGCACATGTGTGTGCCTGTTCTTCCGTTTTTTCCAAGCTACGTATCTCGTCAGAGGCGTACCAGATCGTAGCAAGGACATTCAAAGACGGATAACAGCACACACTCATTCCCGTCCAATATGGTAATAACAAATCTGAGGCTATGTCCGAGGCTAGTGTGTTTGCGATATGGGAACGATGATACCGCACGGACCCGCACTAGACTCGAATGTCAGTTCACCTGCCTACCAACAGAGTCTGAATCGTTCCCACTTGTCGCATGCCTCTCCACTGCCGATGCTGCCCCACGAGTCGTTCGTCCTCCTCATTTTTGACCGAGTCTAAAGACATCGATGTCATGTAGACGGCAGTGTTTGAGCATAGGTTGTGCCTAACAAAGGAGAAACCCAGTCAATGACCGTTGTTCGTACCGGTGATGAGCATCCGCGTTGCAAATATGGACAACCTTCTTCATTTCACTAGCCCCAAGCGGCAGAGTCTTCCGTGTCAAAGGTGACTGATGCAACCATAGCACATCGAGTTGTATAAAGGTACTCTGCGGGGCATTCCGAAGCGTGCAACTTGATGAGATATCATCATGGCTATGGATGTCGCTATGCCGCGTGGGTAGAGACGCCTGTCGCGTGAAGATGATTCTTCTCCGTGCTTCGTTGCCTGACCAGCTTGCTCGCCGATGACCACCTCTAGCCGGAGCAGAGACGAGAACAGGCGCGCAGACGATTTCGGAGCAGCTCGGCATTGGTGTAGGGCGGCTATCCAGATTGCCTGTAGAGTTCAATGACAGAAAAGAAGTGCCATTGAGCTGCCGTATGATCAACACAAGCCGCGCAGTGCAGGTTGAAGCTTGAAGACACGACAAACGATCAAAGGGTCCATAAAGTGATTACGAACTTCAAGTTGGACACGTAGCGTTCCGGTATGTTTCCGCTATCCTCCTCGCGGCGTTCAGGCCCTTTCGTAGTACTATCGAGTCTCGCAATGAATATAGGACGGAGGGCAGGTTCATAGTTGCCGACGACTTGCTCGATCCCAGATCGCGGTCGAGCACATCATGTGCGGAGTTTGACGCTCCAGTTACTGGACCAACTTGAACACCGTTGCTAGCGCTCAAGCATAACCACACACGCCTCAACTGACTACGTTGGTCGAGAGTGGGGCACTTCAGAGTACACGTCTTTCTCAGTGTCTTTCCATCTGTCACCTCCAGTTCAAAGTTGCGACGCCCAGCGCACCTGAGCAACCCCTCGGCGAACAAGCTGCTAACCACGCAGATTTCTTCACCTTTTACTCCACAACCCGCCAACCTCATTAGCAATGCACCGCAAAGTTTGAGACACAGGTTCAGGTCACGTCTTCTGTCTTCCTCGGACAGTTCGTCTCCCAGGCTCCGCAGCACATTCGAGTCGTAGTCCTAAGATTTTCTGGCCAATCCCTTCATGACAGTGACACGCGACATGAGACGCGTCAAACGTATACTTACCCGTTTACACTCAAGGGCCAAGGCTCGTGGGGTCGACAGGTGTCACGATGTTCGGTTCCAACATTGATGCGGTGATCAACGCATGCCAGTCCAGGGCTTCACCATCAGTCCCTTCATCCCCTGGGTTATCGTCAACTCCACTCGGGCGTCGTCTACAACACCCACGCTGTCCAAGTAGACGAGCTCTGCTACTGGTCCTGTTCCGCCGTGGTGGACATTTGCGTGCCTTGCCTCATCTTGGTGCGCTTCTAGAGCCCTCGATGCTCAAGCAAGGCACGTTTTGGCTCAGGCGTAACGCTCGGGAGCGCGCTGTTGTGCATAGTGTTTGTCGTCGTCGCCCAGGTGGTGCTTATTCCTCTTCAAGATGTGTTTTTCCTGGCGTTCGTAGTGGTTCAGGTGCCACGGGTATTGTGTGTCACTTCGGTTTTCCTTTTGTTATGGGAAACTTGGTATGGGTTGCTGATGTTCGTGACAGGAGACTGCACCCGCATTGATCCTCCGTCCCCGTGGGGCCTCACTCAAAGGAACAAACGGAGCGCCGGCATGACCCGAGGTCTCAATTCTCAGCGTTGGCTCCACCATGGCCGATCATGTGGTAAGGCCCCACGCTTCATCGGGCAACAGCGTCGATACAGACATGAGCGACTCCCGCTCGTTGATGACCGCAGGTCTGATGAGCATCGTGTTTTGGATGCGGTTGTCTTCAGACCTTTGTTCGTTACGGACAGAAGGTCTACATAAAAACTGGGCATTCTTTCACCACAGCCGACAATGAGGAGAGAATCAAAGCGGAATAGAATCGAATATACCATTTCATACATGCACACATACACGTAAGTTGTGCCACATTCTTGCATACCCCATCTACTTAGCCGACGAGATGGTTAGATTCAACGCATAGTTCGCCTCGGACCCCTCGTACACCGCGTCCCATTGACTGATCGATCATCACCATCGCTTACCTAACTAATGTGCACGATTGGTCGGGTTCAGCTGCGTGTTAGCGACACAGTCAAAGATTCTCCTGAATATAGGTCGGATCTGAGGTAAGCTTGACCCGCTACTTACTGTAAACGTCACACTGCCACCGCCCTAGCCAGTCCCCCAATTGTATGATGGCGTGCCAGCAGAAGGCAATCTACATGTCGACTCCAGCTGTGTGGCCCTGTGTACCAGAGAAGCCTGCGAATGAGTCGCTAACTACACGTATTCTGATACACCCCTCCACTCGTGAGTCCACCAGTCTCATTAGCAACGCATTGAAAAGTTCGAAGCGCAGGCGAGTGTCGCATGTACAACCTTTCCCGGTGATTTTCCGATCAAGCTCAACTCCCCAACTCAACGGTACGCTAGAGTAGCATTAAGAACAAATTTCCTATCGACCCTTTCATAACAGGAACACGCAACATGAGGCATCAATCTTATAAGCGTTTATGCCGCGTCGCAGTCTGGAGCCCTTCGGTGCGTAGGTCCGGTCGTCTACCTTCATCTATTGACGATCTGACTAGGAAACATGGGAATCGTGGGGGATTGTGTTTAAATGCGCCACCGACAAGAGCGCTGAGTAGTGAGTAGGGTGTGGGAAGTGCCATAAACTCATGGAGGACGACGAAGCCGTGACGACCTCCATAAGGATGATCACCAACAGTGGTTTCTATCGGTTTCGTCGGTTGATACCGTGGGATGTCCAGGTTCTTCACACTCACACACAGGATTGTACTTGGCCCTATTGAACCACACGATTCGAGTGTCTGTTTTACTTCACGGTGCACGAAGTATGTTGCGAATAACCCTGGATCTGGGATTGCGATACGTGTTTCGAGGTGAACTTCTATAATGGAGGCGAGTGTCATGGTTTCTGATGGACTGTTGGATTGAGATCCCAAGGGCTAGGCATTCCACGAGTTACTTGGTAGGAATACAGTATCCAAGCTGAATGGATGGCCCAGGTGCTTGTTAGTCGGAAGTGCGACATTCTAGTCTCGGGTCAATTCACGTCATGGCGGAATCCACCTTCACGACGGTTGCCAGGTCACTTTTCTCATTCTTTCCCGTAGCTCACTGATGGAACAAGATCTAGTTGCTCCGTTTCTGTTTGTGAATATATGTGCTCCTTAATGCCTCTTCTACTGATTCAGAAGCATCTAGCAGACCTTTTGCAATCCACAGAATTTACTCAGACACGGATAATCATTCCGGCTGAATGGTGTTCTCCAGGAAGAAGTCCGACAACCCCAGATCTTGGTTTAAACGTGTGAGCTGCGTTGCATCGCTGACTCCGCTCCGAGCAGGACCGAGCTACGGGTAAGAATGAAATCCTATCTCTTTTAGCTAAAAATTCGAAGGGACCTGGGGGTACTCTGCGTGAGACCTTTCTAATATCGGATCACAGAGGGCACCACGGATATTTGGCATAGTCTGGATTCCGCATGGTATCTACGCATTCATTGCTCTTTGGTACTCTCTTCGGGCGGATACATCTATGACATGCACGGAGTTTGCAAAGCTGGAGAGGACGCTAGTAAGTTACTCTTGTTGCAGTCACGGGATGGAAATTGACATTGACCCGGAACGTTCCCCCCGATCTACTCACCCACGGTGGTCGGCTCATGTACGTCGTGCTGAGCATTGACCTAGACCGGATTATATCGGTCGGATGCGTTACTGCAAGCTACTAATCCACGGTTACCGCCGCTGTGTCTCTTCCGGTGACATTTGATTATCTCTTTGAGACGATGTAGGGTCAAGCTGGGAGAGGTCGAATGGACGCTCCCAGCTCCCGAAGTCACGCTAGACCGGGTTAACCATACCAACCCTGACGTTTAAGGGAAGTCTCATGATTTTCCGTTTTCTCTTCGCGGTCTAATGCCATGTCTGTGTTGTTATGCAACGTATCTCTCCGTCAGGGTATAAAACGAGCCTAGCGTTCTGTTTCTCGTTATACCAGAAGATTCCACTCTTCACTCGTAGCGCCATGTTCGCCCGTCTTTCACTCATCGCGCTCACCCTTGCCATGTTTTCACTCGGAATGTCGGTCAAGCGTGACGCAGCGCAGGTTATGCAAGACCTCCAGAACCTGGATCAGCAGTCGCAGGCACTTGGCTCGTCCATCAACGCATTCCCCAATAGCGGTGGTACGCTCTCTCAAGTACAGGCAAGTGTCCCTAGCAGAACCCTGCTCTTCATTTTTATCTGCATTCTAATCTGATGGATGCATGTGCAAGACGATTTTCAAGTCTGCGAAACACCTTGGTGACACCGTCAAATCCACGACGAGCAACGTCCAAGTAAGTATCTACTAGAGACCCGCTTGCTCAAGGCTTGTCGTTAACGACGACGACTCTCTTGCTTCACATTTGATTCACGCGATGACAGAGTAGTGGCAACTTCAATGAGGCGCAAGCCGATACTATCTTGCACGAAATAGACAATAACATCTGACCTGAGGTCCAGCAAGGCCTCAATGACCTTATAGCCAAAAAGTCCGCCGTTGTCAGCTTAGATGTGGACTCCAGCATCAAGTCCGGTCTTGAGGAGCTCCACACCGATGTCGATGCACTCGGGAGTGCGATTGTTGCCAAGTCGCCGGTACGTTTGTCCTTCCTGGAAGTGGGCGTAGGTGTGGCGAGGTCATGTCCATGCCCATGCCAGTCTCAGTTGTCTCGTTAAAGCTGATCCAACATGATGATCTACGCAGGCGGGCATGCGGAGTCTGATGCAGAACCACTTCGGCACGATAAACACATACTTTAATTCTGCGGTCAACGCGTACTCGACTTGAATATCGTGGTGTGGTAGGGCGCAGAACACTGCCGGGTGTAGAATATGTGACACGACTCGATGTTTTACCCTCCCTATGCTCCAACAAGTCACGAACTTCGGGTGCGAATGGTAGATGCATCTACTAGACTATCTATACATTATACATCCCCTCTGACTGAGTCTCACAAGGATGGCCCAATCAACCTTGGGAGCCGTGTCCGAGTCTGACGCTCCGAAGAATAGTCCCTCGATTCTATATGTCTGTCCAAGATTTATCCACACACAAAAATCCATATCGCAAGCGGGCACATCATTCCTCTACCACCGGCCGGTCCACCGAGGGAACGACTCTGGTCATCGTCGCACCAACAGAGCCAACTCAGAACCTCTGCGACTTTTATCCTGGCGTTACCGAGGCTCTTCGACACTGGTGGTCGGGATATCCATCACACACATTGTTGGTGAAAAGTTCATGACATGAAGCATCGGGCCTTGTCGTGGGGTATTGAATGATTGTCCAGCAACTCAAGCTGTTGCTCTCGACTAGCATATTATCACACAGATCACTAGATAGTTGGGGTTCCTGTCGCCGGGACGGGTCCATGGACTCTTGACTGGACGAGCGAACGCCGGGACAGAATATGGGTGAACTTGGAGTTCCGAAATCTGTCGGCAAAATACATTATGTACTTATGCGGTACTGCCCAGAATCACGGACGTACGTCACAATTTCCCTGCTTCACCAGCCAATCGGAATTGTGCAAAAAAAAAGCACCGCCAAAAAATTTAGTCATTGATGAAGCGAAATGGCAGCCTCTGACAGGCGCACCGGCGAACGTTAACCGTCACCGTGATCACGGTTCTTCCGCTCCATATGTGGGTATTAGGTTTCTCAATTTGGTAAAGACGGGATGATTCTGAGCGCTTGACCAGTGACTCGTTGTTAAAAGAGTTTTGAACCGCTTCCCGAAAATGATAAACATATGCGTAGGACGTAACCATTCAACTGTGTCTGACTAATTCCGGGTCAGGTGGAAGGCCCGAAATTTATAAAAGGGCCCAAGAACTGTTCACCCACTTGCTCATCTCCCCAGGCTAAGCAGGTCCTCTTCATCACTTCATCATGTTTGTACGTCTCACCTCGTTGTCCGTCGCATTGGTTGCTATGGCTGGAGCGATTGCTGTGGCCAATGCTGCTGCTCCTGAACCTTGGTGCCCTACTGGTAGATACGACGCATGCTGCAAGACGGGTGTCCAAAATGTAAGCCGCGGTTTTATCTGCTGTTGGGCTATGTTAACATCAGAGCTGCGACCAGACTCCGAGGGGTTACCAGGGATCCGGTTGCACGCTCATCAAGGACCTGCCATATGGCGAGAAGTGTCCTGCTAAGCAAGAGCTCTGTTGCAACAATTATGTGAGTTGCCAAGTCTGCTGCTTGCGATGCAATTGTCTGACTTGCGGCGCTACTTACAGGATCCAAAGATCCGTGTAGCATCAGTCTGTGGTCAACCTAGATCCTTACCTTGAGTTTGCTGGAGCAGGGTCATGGAACAGAATTGGCTTGTTGCGCTTTCAGCTTTCAGGTCATTATTAGGTTCATAAGGACTTTGGGTATCTCCATTTTAATCTGGTAGTAGTTTTGAATGCATAAGTGAACGTTGGATTTTTGTTTGCGGATCCTGAAGATCCGCCCACCAGAATCGTTTCATGTTAGGGTGTAAAGTGACACGTCGAGACATCAGTGCTGACTGCAGCCACTTGAGACGTTTGACCGTGCGTCTTGAGGACTTTGGAGCCTTGAACAATTGCTAGCGCGGTAGGCACGCGACTGGCGCTCCTTCGTGATGCAACCTTGATCAAGTAGAGTTTATATATACCAATTAGAAGCTGAGTTGACGACATTTTGTAGCAGCAAACTCCAGTCTCGTGTTTTCAGAAGAGCGGAGCCTACATGAGCTTGCGACATTGCACATAGGGAGTAGCGAATACTCGCACCACATCCGAGTCGACTCGAGTTCTACAACGAGGGTTGGCACTCACTCACCAATTCCCTAGGAATAGCTGAAACTTCAAACCGTCAATTCAGGCCCGGAATTAATTCACCCGAACGCATGAAGCGGGTCGCTCGGAGAGTTATCGCAAGAGTTGAAGACAAGGCGTACTATGGGATTGTTTGGCGTGAGCATATCGATTGGTTATGGCGACGGGGCAGCGCGAATCTTCTACAGGCTTTTCGCTGCTATCCTCGAGGTTGGATACTCCCGCGATTGTTCATATGGGGAGGAAAACCTATTCCATGGGAGGTCTCACGCATAATACCTACCTTCCCAGAATGCTATTTAGCCAGGGAGAACTCCGAGGAGCACGACCTCGTGTCGATGAACGCATAAGAAGGGGAGTCAGTCGCTTTAACCAACTTATGCTTCCCAATGAAGATGCTCGTTGTGCACGCATATCTTATAATCAATGCCTGCGCACTTTCTACCACTCCACAGACATCCGAATTTCGTGCCCTTTATCCGAAGAGCCTGTCATAGTCCAAGGTGTTGCCTCTGACAGGGACGGGAAGAGTCTAGGATGGTTACAAGCCCCCAATTCGTGTTCGGTGTTCTGGGCGTTGATGATTGATGTTCCAGAATAACTTATTCTGTTGCGCAGACTAGTTCAGAAACTGCGGTGGACTGGGAACCTAAAGTGGACCTGCTCCAAGTGGGAAATATGGGGAGACAATCAATGTCCTTGTGTTTCAAGAGGCTACCAAGGATGGGTGCGAACAGTTGGAATGCCATCCGTATATCTAGGTCAGAGGTTGGTTGGTCGGAGAAGGAAGACGAACCGAAAGTTAGGTCGCAGACTTTGTACCAGTGATCGTCGCGGTTACCAAGTATTAGGTTGAATACCAAGTCTAAGCAAAAGACTTACTGCGAACTTTGGTGCATTTGCTCGTCCGTACGACTATCGATTCGCGTGCTGCACTTGACTCATAAACGACCCGTTTTTTTTTGAATTTCGTGGCAAGTGGAAAACACGCACAGGGAGCAATAGACTGGTGTGACGAAGCGGGACAGCTGCCACGTAATGAGAAGGATTCATCAATGTTTGGATGATCCCAACCTTGTGATTGGTAGCCGTCCCGAGGGCCGAGATGCCTACTTCTGTAATTCTGCGTTAACAGTGGGCAAAAAGAGGACTGGTTCTCCACAATTCCTCGTCTTAGTACTGATCGGGCGGAACGGCTAGTCTCGTAACCAGCCGTTTTAGGATGTTCGGGGCTGACACCGCGAACCTGTCGAGGCGAAGACCAAAAGGACGCACGGCGTCCGACGTCTGGTTCCGAGACTACAAAACAGCCGCATCTAATCCCTTAACCGAATTGAAAGACTAGAAATGGTCCCCATTTGGAAACTTCGGTTCTTTGAACTGCTTCCGAAACAAAACATATGCGTAGGACGTGACTGTATCTGACAATCTGTATCTGAAATTCCGAGTCAGGTGAAAAGCCTGAAATTTATAAAAGGGCCCAAGAACGGTTCACTCATTTGCTCACTTCCCCAGGCCAAGCACGCCCTCTTCTTGATCATGTTTGTACGTCTCACTTCGTTGTCCATTGCCCTAGTCGCTATGGTTGGAGCAATTGCTGTGGCCAATGCTGCCGATGCTCCCTCGTGCCCTCCTGATAGATACGACGTTTGCTGCGAGACGAATGGAAATGTGAGTCGTGGTGTCATCTGCGACTGTGCCATGCTAACCCCAGAGCTATGACCAGACTCCGCACGGTTACGAGGGATCCAATTGCACGCTCATCGGGCATTCGCATTATTGGGAGTGTCCCCCTAAGCACGAGCTCTGCTGCAACGATTATGTGAGTTGCTGAGTCTACTATTGGTGATGGAATTTCTGACTTGCGACGCTACTTACAGGATCCAGCGTCCCGCGAAGCATCGAGCTGTGGTGAACCTAGGTCCTAACCTTGGGTTTGTTAAGCATGGTCATGGAACAGAATTAGCTTATTGCGCTTTCAGCTTCCAGGTCATCATTAGGTTCATAAAGAGGTAGTGATTTCGAATGCAAAAGTGGACGTTGGATTCTTGTTTGCGGACCTTGATACGACCCGCCTAGGTGTCAGGGTGGGTCGATATGGAGCTTAGTCGGTTTCCCGCAAAGCGACGTATCAAGACAGTGACGTCGCCTAAGCCGTTTGGCCGTGAAGTGTGACGTGTCTGGCAGGGAAAGATCACCATTGGTGATTGCCGCTCGTGCAGAGCATTCGCACTCCGATATGTAATAGTTCCGCCTCTCGCTTGCGCTGGACCACAGACCATCATCCCTGGCAAGTACTTGATACATATAAATAAAATCTTAATGACCATTGGGTGTTCAAGCCGAAATGTACTGACTAAGGAGGTTGCAACACCGATCAGGCGGCACACGATACCATCAGTCCCTGTTTTGATTGTGGTCTCCGTCATAATTCGAGACCTGGAACACCGAATAGCTTAGAGATCTGCTAGCACGGTAAGCACGCGACTTGAAGTAGTTGAGTGCAAGTGTGATGTGACCAAGATCTGCACTAGAACGGGCGCTCCGTGTTCTGTGCAGAAGGGGATACCAAGGATGCGTGGAAACAGTTGGAACGCGATCCGTAGGTCGGAGGTTTGTTGGTCAGAGAGGGAAGACAAGCCGAAAATTGGGTTGAAGACAGCTGCGTAATGCGAAGGATTGATAAGAATTCGTCAACATTCGAGTAATCCGAACATTGGTAGCTCGTCACCAAATTGCGAGATGCCTACTTCCGTAGTTCTGCGTTAACAGCAGGCAGAAAGAGGACTGGTTCTCCACGATTCCCTGTCTCTGAGACGATCACATTGGTCGAAACACCGTCAATGTATCCATACGCGTCCAGCATAACCCATGAATAGAAACAACCATCGTTCGACATGGGAACGACGAGTCTACAGAAAGTACGATGATCAATGTATGACCCACCAAAATGGATACGAAATAGAAGAGTTACCGGTATTGATTGTCGTCCGTCGGCCAGAGTGGCAGCCGCGTCAATGCATCAGCCTGGTCGTGCTGCATGACCCGCAGGACATCCGTGCCGTTGATGGTGTATTCGTTTACATACAACGAGCCGCGATTGATCTCCACCGTGAGTGATGCCAATCCATCCATCGAACGCCATGTGCCGACCAAGTTGTGGCGCGTAACGTTTTCTAACACTTTGTCGAACGCTGCTTGTACGTGGCCGGTGATGAGCTTCGTGAGTTCAATCGTCTCCGATGTCGGACCCGACTGAAGCACGATGATTCCGTACGAGTTAATAGGGTTGATTGTGAATGCCGTGTGATAACCGGGGAGTTCACCTACTACAACGGGGTCAACCAAGGAGCACCTACTCGTCAGAGCAAGTTTTGCTCACATTTTTGATACAATTTTTGCTTTCTGCCATAAGAGTCTGTTGAAGTGTAGATTTCCCACAATGCGCCGACGGCAGAGTAGTCGTCGTACCAGGTGTGGATAGGGCGCATCCATTCGCGGACCGTGAACGGGGATAAGATACTCTCTGGTCGTCGAGGATTTATCAGCACTTGCATGAGCTTAGTGAGGTCGGAAAGTGAGCTCATTTGTCCCCCAGCAGGGTTCGTCGCATCTTTGAAATCCTGATCCTAAAGACAATTCAGTCCCGCAGTGAAATGGGGGTCAAGGCACGCACGATCTCCCAGGGGTTGAGCGAAGGGACGACGACATTGTGTATGTTTTCCTCTGTCACCAAGAAAGAGGATCCATTGCATCCCAATGGTCCAAAAATGTCTCTCTTTACCAAATCAGCGTGCGTGTTTGGCTCAGACGGACCGTTTTCAGCTATATTTGCAGCTACGTTTGCCATTCCGAGGAGCGAGTAGCCAGTATTTGAATACACGGGATAGGTATATGGAGCCACTACAGGACGGCTCTTCGCGATGCCATCAAAGACTTCCTGATGAGAAGGAAATTCGAGACCATTGTATAACGGGGGTCCCCTTCCGAACAATGACTTTGGCCAATGTCCCTGTGCGTTCCCTGGAGGCAAGTCGCTGCCAAGACCAGACATGTGGCTCATTAGAGCACGAAACGTGATGGGTGCATAGTATTTGTTATACCGGAACTCTGGACACACAGATGAAACAGGATCGTCTCTATAAAAGGATCAAAAAGTTTCTCTTGATATCGGAGACTAGTCTCCTTACAATTGAAGCACTCCTCGATCGCGAAGAATGAGGGTTTCAAGCGCCGTGAATAGCTTTGAGATGGACGCGAGCCTATATATGGAGTGCCTATCAACTGTGGTGTCTTCCCCAACACTTGACTCATTCGCTCGACGCGTTCCCCAGAAACCTTCGTAGAGCGAACCTTCGGACACCACGACGGCCACACTAAGACTGTCGATACCTCCTTGGTCGAAGTAGCGTTGTAGAAGAGGATCTAGCCGGGACAAGGCTTTCTTCAGTGGTGTCTCTGTTCCAGAAGGAGCATTCGTTGCTAGAAATGACGGAAAAGGCGCACGGCACTCGTGAGACGTAGATGGAAGCGAGAACAGCATACGAGTCGTGACCTGCAGGAGGGTTGCAATGGCGACTGCGTTTAAGAGAAGACTCCATCGCACCCGACGCGGAGTGGACGGCTGCGCATGTTCATGTTTGCAGGAAGGAGCGTCCTTCGTCGACATCGCAGCAAGTGAAAAAGCAGATCGTTTCAGAGGCCAATGCGTGTATTGTTTATAAGGAGTCCAGAAGTTCTGTCGCCAAATACTCGAAGCGGTCGATTCATAGATCTTGGTCTTGTTTTTGCGGTTGTAACACGGTCGAGATAGTACGATGATGCGTCGCCGGTTCCCACAATCCATTTCAAGCTTTGCATTGTATTCACTCCCTTCAATTTCCCTTCAATTTCCTTGGGCTTGAAGCTTGAAGACAGACACCAGAGTCCACAAAGCGTCAGCGGGAAACAAATGCTGTTTCGATTCAGAAGTGAGCGCACATTTTCTTCAGTAGCATGGGCCAGGTGTCTGAAGTCAAACCACCCGCAGTATGATCCAGAGGAAAAGAAAACACCGATCACCGGAGCAATACCTCGTGGGTTATTGAATCGAGTAGCCTGTCTCAGAGTGCACATCAGGCTGTTCACAGAAGGTTAATGACATACGACAAAAGTTTTGCCAGGGTTCAGAAAGTGGTTCTTTTGGTGGCTCTGACGTTCGGCAATCTTTTGGTTCGCAGGCGGGTCATTTGAATAGTCCAACCGCCAGTGTCTAGACCTTTCAATCATGGCCGCACTTTAACAATACTACTCGGGCTACGCTCCAGGTTTCCTACACCGCTCCGCATTCCTTGTTGCCTCCTCGTACACCTGAACCCAATCCCTGCACAAGTGTGGTTGCGCCAGATCGACAGCTAGACTGGCATCTACGACGGGTTCTAGGGTTACGTCCGCCCGACAGAGTGTCATCATTCGCAAGTAATTCAGGCAATGCTGGACGTGCTCTGCCCGTGCCTCGTATGTCCGATTGGCACTATCCTCGAGCGCGAGTCGGATACGTCCAAGACAATGTAGTTCATGGTACATTGTCAAGGCAAAGGGACGGCGTTTTGGGCCAAGGCATACCCAGCCCTCCCCGATTGTCGGGAACTGTGTTTTCCATTGCTGTAAGGCATCATCCCCGTTGATAGGGTAGTGCACGGTATCTTCTGGAATCATGATGGCATCCCGCACTTCCATCGGGTAGTATGCAGGATAGTCATCTCCCACCCAGCCTGTGCACGATCAAGACAGTGAGTTTGTTACGTGAATTGCGGGAGTTTGTAGACTGACTATAATCCGTGTCAGACGTACGCTCTCCTGTGAGGTCTACTGTGTCCCCGGGGGGTTTTCTCACGATACTTGCACTCCATATGGCAAGCAGAATCGCGATGATTGACCAGAGAGCAAGCTCCCAGGATATGGATGCGGGCCTTCTTGGTGTGTCCATGTAGATGTCATGAAAAGTCAGTAAAGTATGCTTTGTTTGTCTTTCCTCTCACGTGTAAGACATGCTTTGGTCTTGATTTTGACGTAGCGTGGTATCTGACTCGTGCGCTAGATGGCGGCCGAAGGGCAGTGATCTGGACACTCAAATCTGCCATTTCACACGAAATACGGCACAAGCACCGGAACGCTCGACGATGAATTTAGTTGTGATTCCTTTTTGACGAACAATGAATATATGAATGTGCTTCGCTGTTGACACTCTTCTCCGTGAATCCTAGGAATTACCAGATCGCAGGGAACCCCAATGCCCTTCTCGTTTACAGTCCCATCCCGCAACTCTGGTGCACATCCTTACCACCCTGTACCTGTTCCAGACGAAGAAATATTACTGGCCCCGCCAGGAAGTGAAGAAACTCGTGACCCGACATCCAAGCGCAACTTCTTCCCTGACCCCTCGTTTTGGTTGACCGCACTCGCCGTCCTGTCCATCGCGGTTACCGTTCGGAATCTCCTTGTCATCCAACTGTACTCGCAAGACTCAGGTGTCAGTTATGTGGAGACTTCCATCGGTAGCCCTTACAATGGACTAGAAAAGCTCGTACGGAACGAATCCTCACCATCATGGCCACTTTCGTCCACGCATTACCCCGATTTCATCGGAGCGACGGAGGGCCTGCGTATTCATCACGCACTCAGCAATGGTTCAATCGTGCGGTTGGACTCTAAGGTTAGCACGTCCATCGTACCAAACAACGGGTCTACTCACCCATCCTACAGCGCACTGTCGTGATCCAGCACCGCGTTCGCGATTTCGGCCTCGAGCATTGTACTGTCAAATTGGAGTTTTCCCATTTGACTGGCAACGGGCATGGGCACACCACAAGGGGATATGGTCATATTGGGGAGAGTCCTTACCTCACCCTGTGGCGTCTAGAAGACACTGGAAGCAAGGCCGTACTTGCCCCATCCGCACTTCCGATATCATTTCCCTCACGGGAAGCTTTCCTTGGCGATATCATCTTTGATGACATGCGTTCCGTGCAGTCACCTTCCTTTAGGTGCAATGCGGGCTCTATTCAGACCTTGGAGATTGCCGTAGCTTGCGCGTCAGATCCTTGCATCGTGGAGTTCCGTCTCACACAATCACCGCAACGTCAAGGTACCGTCCTCGTGTCGCCATCTGACGTAGACGGGTTTCTAAAATTGTTACCACAGGTTTCTGGGTCGTCCAAAGCGAGCAGGAATCTGTATCCACGTCCGTGTAAGGGCAAGCAGTCGGCTACCACAACCTTGTACACTTTTGACTTTGACTAACGATATCTGGTTAAGTTTATCGAACCGGCACGAGGTGATGGTTCGGATCTTGCGTACGACGCCGCTCATGCATGCCACTCATCTGCGGGTCACTTGCCGTCAACGATTTGTACTGGTGTCACGGGCCTGTACAGTACCTGCTGAACGCAGTCTTGGAAATCCCGTCATACACCTCCGTTCCTGCATGGCCCCGCCATTACACCGTCCCCCTCAACCATGTCAATCGTCTTCTGGGTGCCTTGAAATTATGAATGCTGACATGATCCAAATATCCGTGGTGTAACGTGTACTAGGCCACAGCGGCCACTGACATGGTGACAACTCATCCCCAGACAAGTTGAATCCGCCTTCATGTCTGACTCAGTTTGAAATTGAATGTAGAGTGGTTCACCGCGTGGTACCGGCTAAGCATGGTGCGTGGAGCCTATATATTAATGCTCCTATCACTTATGTTGATCTCTCGCAAAAGTTCTATGATGAGATGCCTTACTCCAACACCATTTGCCCCCGTCCGTGTCACAGAAGGCCATGATGTTTTTTGTGGCTGTGTCGGCGTGTTGTGCGGCGTTGGAAATTGAAAAGTTCCATCTCCCGATCAAACTTTCATCCGCCTTGCCTTGGCCCCGTCTGTATCAGTGTAAACGTAAGGAAGACAGCCAGGGCACGGCGTGAACGCTACATGACCCACTTGCGGATGCAGTGTTCCCGACAATTACCGCGGTGTAGGCTAACAGTCGACCACCGGAATTACAAAAGAATTACTATTTGCACGGTCACCCATCGTCGATCCTGTGTGCGCAGTGCATACATTCAACCGCGAGGCAATGCGCAGACCTTCATTTATGGGCCCTAGGTATGCGAAAGCCCCAGTTATATTTGTTTCTCTTCCCGCACCGAGTCCTGACAATCTGAATCATGCTGTCCTCATCGGGCTTTTCCTTTTCAAAGTTTCTCTTGGTCACATTGGTCGTCCTCATGGCATGGACAGCTGTGGCTCAAGGGGCTGGTGAGTCAAATGGTCCCTCAAGTTGGTATTGTCGATGCTAAGACGATACGCAGCCATCAACTCAAAAAGGGCTCGTCCTGGTATAGTTGACTTTGGTACGTCTGTCACGGTCGAGGTCAACAAGTCCTTGCGACGCAAATTGCAGCCGAGAAAAGTGGTCTCTCGAGGCGCGTAGACCCGCCTGCGGATGACATGTGGTATACGGTGGCTGCTTGTCAGTGGCCTCACTCGTTATTGGAAGGGATTCGTTGTGACTAATACGAACGTTGTATTACAGCAAAGAGGGAGGAGATACTCGCAGAACGCGATGACGATCTCCCTAGGCGGGTGGATGTTCCAGTGGATGTCGATGCACGGTGGTATACAACACCCGAACATTCTGCGCGTAAGTTGCACCATTTGCTGGAGTCACGCGCTCGCAACTCATTGCAATTGAATGATGACACCACAGAACGTCTTTCAGGGCGACAGGAGACCGACGCCATGATCGACGATGCCTGGTACGTCCTTGCTGATTCGGATACTGAGACAGGTAAGAAGTATTCACCAAGGAGTAAAGTCGTAATTTATGAAGATTTGCCTTGCAGGGAAGACAGAGGGAAGCGATCTTTCCGCTCGACTAGCAAATTCACCAGTAGGTGATCGTGAATTGTGGTATTCTCTTGCAGCCGAGAGAAGAGTGTAAGTCGTAGCAGGCCGCCTCGCCTCAAGTCGTTCACGGATTTTTCTAATTTATTAAAATTTGCAAATTCACTCCATTTACATGGGCCATATATTTACATTTTCATGGGACAATTAGTGCCTGTTATTCCTACCACACCCACACTTTCACTCTCTTTTCACGCTGTCATAGACTCAGTAGTGCAGTAGATTCATTGGCTGGTCCGAGTCTCTACGATACTTGTATGAACGTCGAACCATACCGCGCTGGCGGTACTGCCATAATTTTTGCAATATGAAACATGTATGAGTCCTCTCTGAGCCAGACGCTTCTGGACTCGGATCCCCTCAGTGAGACCAGTATCTATGGTCTTTCTCCCTGGCTGCATGTTCACTGTAGTGACTTTCCTCCGACTCGCTTTCGAACCATCCATTGGCTATCCTGACATCACTACCGTCACAAATCACAATCGGCGGTGATTCATTCACCGTTGGGCCCTTGTGGTAATACGGAGGAGATTGTGACGCTGCTACACCCAGTCACTCTGGCAGGTTTAGTGGCCAGTGTTCAAACAGGTTCAAGTTGCCGTATCTGATTAGTATCATGTCAGTCCACGCCGCGGAAATGTTCCGCTTCTCCGGCCACGTTTTCGGTGCTTGGCAGGGCTTGGGCTATTTTTCAAACCGAGCAGTACGCCCTGAGGTGCCTCAAGGCCTTGTTTCATCGTCGGAAGGCCGAGATGGGACGTAGTCACTTTCTGCTAATCCTCTTTTGTCAGGCCGAAAAAAGAAAGAAAAATCACCTTTGTGTTTACCTTATCTCACCTGGTGGTCGCAACGCTTCACAATGTCATCCACTTATACCGCTCACTCTAAGAGTTCCTGACCGGACTCGGTGAGTGCACTGGTCGGACAATTTTTACTCGACTGTTCGCGAGTGTTTCGTTCTTGTTTCATCATGTAGTGAAGCGATCGAGGGGTACAGGGGAGATTGACACAAGAATCTGATGCACTAAGGAGTCGACGGGGACACCATTTTGAGCTTCCTAGTCCACGACTGCAACAAAATCTAGCCAAGATACGAGCAGTGGTCATAATTGCCATCGTGATTCGCACCCCACCAGGCAGGGAAGAGATGAGACTTGCCGGCCAAACCATTGACGGCAAAGGATAGGATGAACACCATAACTTGAGTGCCACCATCGAGAGCTGCGAAACAACGTATAACGAAGTACACAGATACACATGGTAAAAAGAAACATACCAGCACCGACAAGGTAGTTGTATTCCTGGAACCAACGAGGGTGGCGCGTTCTGATCCACCACTGGGAAGCGAGGGCGATCGTGAAGAAAGATATAATCATGGAGGTGATGCCCCCGCTGAGCCAGCCGATCATTTGGCTAAATGAAAGGACATCGGTGACGAGGCGCCTCACGTGGAAATTGAGCACGTACCATATGACAGGGACGTATAAGTAGTCAGCACGGAGCTTGGGCCAGTGACGGTGGATAAGCCAGAATGGTACGGGAGCGACAAGCCCGACTAGATATGACCATGGGACCCATTGATACCTCCTACCCGCGGAGAACAACTCGTGACTGAGGCCGCCCCATGCGATCGCCTGGGAGTTGTATGCTTGAGGTTGTGCTCCAGACCACATATTTGTTCCTTGGACGGAGAGTAGGATGTCCCTGTGATTGTCGATGATAGTGTTCATCAAGACTAGAAATAAGTACAAGACGTTGCAGGAAATGGACCACAATCTCTTACAGTAGTTCAAGACGGCGCCAAGTAGAGTACCGATGACCTGAGCAGTAAAAGCAGCACGGGGAGGGAGCTTGGTATCTTTTATGACGTATCAGTCTTCGTTAATGACATTATTTCCCAGAGGACCTACATTGGCCGATCTTAAGATCGCGGAGCAGCAGAATAGCTTGTGAAACAGTATCTGGAGACAGAACCGGTTAACTGATGTCCTGAAAGCGCAGACAAGTGAACTTACTGTAACTAAATAGAACAAAATACATGTTGGCTATTGGCTTGCCGGGATTCAAGTAACCTGCAATCATCTGTACCACGGTTTCTATTCATAACCTCAGCTGACTGGAGTAACGATGCAGAAGCGGGATACCCACGGATCGAGAGAGTGACGCCTGTAATGGCGTACAGTGCTCCATGGAAGAGGACGAATATGATTGCCAAGAGCACCGCTATCACGAATCCCCACCATGGCAAGGTCGAGTCACTCTTGTAGATGACCACTAGAGCTCCTATAAACGACAACACGAAGATAGCGTAGTACCAGCTATTCGGAGTTTCAGGATACTGTGGTGCGATATTGTTCGATGACTGTTATGACAGCACTGAAGGCCGAATGCTCACCTTGAGCATTTGAGCATAGTGAGGATCAATATCCTCATCACCCATGGGCTGCTTCCGCATCCCATCGTCGTTCCAGAACTTCCATTCGATGTTGTTCCACCTAAATTCTTTCCACTGCTGGTAAAGGTTAGAGGGAGACATCCAGCTCCACGACTCGCGCAGGTCGTCGCGGTTCCAAAGCAGTAAGTGGGTAAAAGTAGCTGCCACTCCCATATTGATGGAAATGAGATTCACTACGAATGTTCCCGCATAGAATGGCAATCCTTGCTCTGCGAGGAGAGTGGGGTCGACTTCATAATTCGAATTCAGGATCGACAGCTGGTCGTAGATGGTGCCGTTTCTATAGAACAAGAGTTGAGAGAGCTACAAATTGCAATTAGTACGATCGTCAGTGCGAAGAATTCCAGGGCGTACGAAGGGGAAGCTCTGGGATTCCCAGATGTTGTTAAAATAAACTGAAACGGCAACGACCCTAAGAGGACATTAGATAACTTCCATACGTAGTATTTATTGCACACGCACATGCACAATATAGTCCCAACAAGCATCGAAATCTGTACTCGCATAAACTACGGCCATCGGTTAGGTTTGGTCGGCTTTAAACACACCTGGGACTTCAATGGAATTGCAACAGGGTTGGTGGGACCGGTGATGTACTACAAAATTGGAATGTCAGTTATGAGACCACGACGGCAGTATTGTGTAATGACCAACCTGCCAGTCGAGGCAAATAGAAAGAAGACCCAGCCCTTCGTTACCGTTACTTCCACCAAATACTCGGGAGACTGTTGCATTGTTTGGTGCAGCAAGACAAAAGATCGACAAACCAGCAAGGAGGGGGAATATCCATTCCGGGAAGAGTTCCCAAATGAAAATGCTAGAGGTTCTGGCTTAGATCATCAATTGCAAGACTGTGACAGAGTTCGACCTACGCTCCGAAGACGAAATAGAATACTCTGAGCCTACGGCGCGCAGCTGGACCATCACAGAAAAACGCATCAAGCATGGAAGCGAGCGGAAGTACGCTGGGGTAAAGCATTTTTGAAGGATATAGTAGAGTTGCTTATTCGTCGCAGTGCATCCGAGTCAAAGAACATATCACGCAGCTAACACGAACTCACGTCTCAGTATGCCACCGATGCCATAGCCGAGAAGCTGGCTGGAAAACAGTAAGAAGATGGAAGCTGTAGCGTCGGGGGTCACGTTATAATACAGGCGCTGGACGGCAAGAATCTCCGTCGCAAGGGCCGAGTTTGCTGCTGCACTAGCCATAATAATGACGAAAGCATTCTCTTTTTTGTTGAAAGGATGCTAGTGAGGGATGAGGTAGATGTGGTACGGAAGTGATTGGAGCCCACAGGATTTAAATATCGGAATAGACCATGGCGAGGTATGAATGTCTCCATCGCGAGTCCGAGAACGTAGGAGATGATGGCCAGGAACATCACTGACACCAGGAAAACTTGCTAGTGATGACAAGATGAGAGAGCATTGGGGATCATGGTGACGAAGCTTACTGGTTTAAAATAATAGATCTCGGCTGTTCTGTACGATGAGGAGATGAAGAAACCACAAGAGATATTTACATACCCAAGGAGCTACCAAACGCAGAGAGGCCAAGGCCAAGGGAGAAGGCGCGAAAAGTCCACGGATTGAGATTCGGATCATCATCGATGGATATAACATGGGCTGCGATTTCACGTTCGCTATGGAGAACAATGCCAGAGGCATCATCTGTGAGTGGATTTGATGTGGCCTCCACGTCTGCCTTTGTGTAGTACGACTTTTCGTCCTTAAAAATCTTTGCATCACTGAAGCTGGGCGCTGTGGGATAGCTGTTTGGCTGGTCCAGGACGTCGGGGGGATTGTTGCCCATGTGTCGAGATATCAGGTATGGAGTACCGTGGAGTAGGCGTTGGGAGGGGATAGTTTAAATATAGTGGTGCCCGCACGAGACAGGCTGAATGGGAGGGAATGCGCGGATAAGACGCCAACGGCATTCATTTACCACAGGTACCTGGTCGAGAAGTGTCGAGAACAGGGCCTGGCCAGGCATGGCGTTGGGTACCGAGAACTATCTGGGGATTTCTGAAACTTGAACGACCATGACGTTTTTGCACTGATACTTCCTAGGATGTCTAGTTTGAGATCATCAATGTAAACATTTGGATCATACTCAGGCTCGCATATACAAGACTGTGATCACCATTATCTGTAGAACATCGTGAGATCAAATATCGTTCTGGTTTAGGTACAGACCTTTGTGCGATCATCCAATAATTCTAGTTCGCCCATGTGAAACACGCCATCGCGATCTCGTAGGTATTAGCTCACCGCTGACATGCTCTCAGACATTGAGAGCGCACCTTCGGAAACCCCCTTGCGACACGGCCGTTAGCGGGGTGTCAGCCCCGAGTTCAACAGATTATCAGGTATGTCCGATGTCCGACGGTGCCAAGTGACGACTGTAATGGAAGGTAGTAGTAGCCAGCCGACTCGGATCCATCCGTTTTACGTGATGACCTGTAGTGAACGCACAACATCTGATACCAGATTGTTTGTTCGTGAAGAAACAGTTCGTTCCGCTCCGGTTTACCAACAGTTTCATTCGGTTCCTTGCGTCGCACAATACGCCATGCGCGCCAAGGTAATGATTTGGACTGCGGAAACAACATGCTGTCCCCGTTTCGAGGTCTATGAATCAAGGGCTTCAAAAAACTCAAAAATATGTATTGTAGATACCGTCATGGAGCTGTGTGTTCCGCCACTCTTGGATGCTCCGGTACTGGAGATTCACTGTTGTAAAATCCATATGTGGGGAATTTGGTGCGCGGGCGGGCAGGAATGAGGCGTGATGAGGGTTGGAGAGAACAACTGCCAACATGCAGGGAATTCGAAGGACTAGGTAAGGGGTCAAAGTCAGAGAGGCCTTGTCGACCGTTAGAGGGAAACGGAGCTGCATTGCTCGATTGTCGTCTCTTCTGCAATAGCCTTTAAGTGCAGACGGGTGGCTCAACTTACCGTACAAAGGGATGAAAACGACAAATTACTGTATGACGTTTTTGTGCTTTCGTAGCAAGAAGTGGTCCAGATTGGGGATTCTGTGATGTCAACGAGAGTGACAGTCGACTGCGTCTGCTATTGTGGCGGCGTGCGAGCGGCACAGACCTCGACGGCGTCAAGGAGGCAAGGTCACTGAGCTTCCTACCCCACTGTTGTAGAAAACTGAGGTTTGAAGAGTACGGCATATTAAATCCCAATCCAACATTAAGTCTGTCTAACCAAGATACAAGCAATGGTCGTAATTCCCACCCTGGTTGGCACCCCACCAGGCGGGGAAGAGATGAGACGTGCCAGCGGCACCTTCGACGGCAAAGGATAGGATGAACACCATGACTTGGGTACCGCCGTCGAGAGCTGCCAAACAGCATATTGGAGACGCGTACATAAACACGAAAAGAGAAACACACCTGCACCGACGAGATAGTTATATTTCTGAAACCAGGTTGGGTAGCGCGTTCTGATCCACCACTGGGAAGCGAACGCGATTATAAAGTAAGACAGAACCATGGAATTGATGCCCCCGCCGAGCCAGCCGACTACCTGGCTAAACGAAGGTACATAAATAGCTGGTAACCCCATGCAGAAATTGGGCGCATACCATATGATTGGTATGAATAAGTAGTCAGCACGGAGCTTGGGCCAATAACGGTGGACCAGCCAGAACGGTACGGGAGCGACAAGCCCAACTAAGTATGAGAACGGAACCCACTGGTACCTCATACCGACGGAGAACAACTCGTGACTGAGTCCTCCCCATGCGATCGACTGGGAGTTGTATGATTGAGGTTGCAGTCCGGACCAGATGTTCGTTCCTTGGACGGAGAGTAGGATGTCCCTGTGATTGTCGATGATGGAGTTCATCAGGACTAGAAATAAGTACAAGACGTTGCAGGAAATGGATCAGTCTCTCACAGTAGTTCAAGATGGCGCCAAGTAGAGTACCGATGATCTGAGCAGTAAAAGCAGCGCGAGGAGGGAGCTTGGTATCTTTTATGACGTATCAGTCTTTGTTAATGGCAGTATTTCCCAGAGGACCTACATTGGCCAATCTTAAGATCACGGAGCAGCAGAATGGCCTGTGTAACAGTGTCTGGAACAAGGTGGGTTAAATAATGTCCCGAAGTCTATGCGAGGGAACATACTGTAACTATACAAAACAAAGTACATGTTGGCCATAGGCTTTCCAGGATGCAAGTATCCGGCAATCATCTGGACGAAGGTTTCTATTCACTTCCTCAGCTGACTGGAGCGACATCATGGAAACGGGAGACTCACGAATCGAGAGAGTGACACCCGTAATGGCGGACAGCGCTCCCAGGAACAGGATGGATATGGTCGCCAAGACCACAGCTATGACGAATCCCCACCATGGCAAGGTCGAGTCGCTCTTGTAGATGACCACTAGAGCCACCACAAAGGACACCATAAAAGTAGTGTAGTACCAGCTGTTCGGAACGTCAGGATACTGCAATGTGGTATTATTCGACCGTCTGTAATAAGAATCACCGAAAGCCTAAGGCTCACCTTGAGCATTTGAACATAGTGCGGATCAATATCCTCATCCCCCGTGGGTTGTTCCCGCATCCCATCGTCATTCCAAAACTTCCACTTGACATTGTTCCACGTAAATTCTTTCCACTGCTGGTAAATGTTAGAGGGTGACATCCAGCTCCACGCCCCGCGCAGGTCATCGCGGTTCCAGAGCAGTAAGTGAGTAAAAGTAGCTGCCATTCCCAAATTGGTGGCAATGAGATTCACTACGAATGTTCCCGCATAGAACGGCAATCCTTGCTCTGCGAGGAGAGTGGGATCGACTTCATAGTTCGAATTCAAGATCAACAATTGGTCATATACGGTGCCGTTGTCGTAGAACAAGAGTTGAGAGATCTGCAAATTGTAATCAGTAAGTTGCCAGTGTTAAACGTTCCAGCACGTACAAAGGGGAAGTTCTGAGATTCCCAGACGTTGTTATAATAAACAGAGACAAAAACGACCCTAAGAAGATTGTATCAGACGTGGTCAATAGATCATTCGTTGCACGCATACATGCATAATATGGTCCCAATAAGCATCGAAACCTGTTCTCGTGTAAGCCACCACCGTGTGTCACACAGTCAGCCTTTAACCTACTTGAGACTTCAGTGGAATTGTCAAAGGATTGAGAACACCAGAGATATACTGCGAATGTATCAGCTACGAGACCACAGCGATACTCTTGTATGAAATCCAACCTGCCAATCAAAGCAAATAGAAAGAAGACCGAGTCCTTCATTACCGTTACTTCCACCAAACACGCGGGAGACGGTCGCATTATTTGGTGCAGAAAGGCAAAAGATCGACAAGCCGGTGAGGAGGGGGAATATCCATTCCGGGAAGAGTTCCCAGATAAAGATGCTGGTAATTCTGACTTGAGTTACAGATAGGATACGAGTGACGGATTGCGACCCACGCTCCGAAGACAAAACAGAATACCCTGAGTCTACGACGAGCTGCCCGACCATCACGGAAAAATGCATCGAACATGGAAACGAGTGGAAGTACGCCAGGGTAAAGCATTTTTGAAGGGTATAGTAGAGTTGCTTGTTCGTCGATGCATCAGAGGACATGTCACCCAAGTTACCCAACCAACGTAAACTCACGTCTCAGCATGCCACCAATTCCATAGCCAAGTAACTGACTGGAAAATAACAAGAAGATTGATGTTATAGCGTTGGGGTTGATGTTATAGTACAGGCGCTGAACGGCAAGGACGTCCGTCGCAAGGGCCGAGTTTGCTGCCGCACTAGCCATAATAATGATGAAAGCATTCTCTTTTATGTTGAAAGGATGCTGGAGAAGTGGGTGAGGTAGACAGGACGCAGCAAGGATCGAGGCTCACAGGATTTAAATATCGGAATAGACCACGGCGAGGTATGAATGTTTCCATGGCAAATCCGAGAATGTAGGAGACGATGGCCAGGAACATCACTGACACCAGGAACGTTTGCTAGCAAAAGGCGAGATCAAAGAGTGGCATCCAGATGATGACGAAGCTTACCGGTTTGAAATAATAAATCTCGGCTAGTTTGTATAATGAGCAGAAGAAATGACACCAAGAAGAAACGCACCTAAGGAGCCACCAAAGGTAGAGAGACCAAGACCAAGGAAGAAGGCGCGGAAAGTCCACGGATTGAGAAGCGGATCGTCGTCGACAGATATGACGTGGGTTGCTATTTCACGTGCGCTGTCGAGGACAATGCCCGAGGCATCGTCACTGGGTGTGCTTAATGTGGCCTCCACGTCTGCCTTTGTATAGCACGGTTCTGCATTCCTTTCCAAAGACTTTTCGTCGCTGACACTGGGCAACCTGGGATAGCCGTCTGGATCGGAAATGGAATCATGACTGTCCATGAGTTGAGATATTAGGTATGGAGTACCGTGGAGTGTCCATTGGGAGGGGATAGTTTAAGTATGGAGGTGCCACCGTGGAATGGGAAGGAATGCGGTATCCGGGATAAGAGACTCGTCACGGATATGCGCTACAAGTCGAGATCCGGGTTGATTGCCAGCAGGGCCTTTCTGAAACTTGACCAAAATGTTCTCACGCACTTGCTACGTATTCAGAGTCAGACCGCATGTCCGAGTCGTCACCGAAAATTCCAGATGTATTGTCTGGTCTGAAGCCGTGCTGCCGTGTCAGATAAGCTACAACCACATCGAGGAGGAGAAACATCGTGAGCATACAATATTGTTCTGACTTACAATGTGCGAAGTTCGAACCAGTTGGTTCGGGTTGCCCGTGTGGGACGACTCGCCTTCCTGATCTGATCCGAAACGCATATCCGGTTGCCGACGACTGCATCGGGATCCATCGTGCTGAAACATAGAGAAGGTGACTGAAACCTGCCATGTTCCTGTGACGAGAAACTTTTGATCGCGATGCGGATTAAAAACATCCCACCATCGATCCTGTGGGATTTACGAAAATGGGAGGAACTTGACTCGTTCCGATCAGCTTTGCGAGAACCCCACTCATCCCCCCCGCACCGAGTCCTGCATGCGGGGCTGTCCGTTGGGCTCTACTCAATGTTCGATTTCCTGGTCGCCTCCAGCGTCCCCTTCGCCGATCATGACTACTGCGCCACAAGGATACGCCGGCAGGTCGGGTTACACTCGTCATTCCTATCAGCACTTCAGGTAAAATACAGATGCTGATAGGTCAACCTTCCAATTCGACAGTCCAGCTATACATATCAATGCTCCCCATCATGGGTGAGTAGGTTGATATATAGTTGATCCACGCACGTCACAGAAAACGACGAAGTTGTTAACATGGGTGGTCGTGGTCATCTCTCCAGACGCTGGTACACTCTAGTTGAGATTGCAGAGAATCAGCCCACTACTAGAGTGTCAGCGTGATTAATGTCAGCGTGATAATTTTCGTATAATCACTGCTTATTAGATTTGTATCCTTACTAGTTGGTTAATATTGGTGCTCGTGCCGGCCTGGCACAACAACTCGATGATAAATCTATATCTATCTTAGAATTTCATCTCAAGGTACAGGTCAACAAGCCCTCTTGATGTTGCGAGCGTAGTCCTGCCCAGTTTTCGGCAAAGAGCATTCTCATAGGACCCTTAATTTCCTTTTTTATCGACTTTTGAGTGCTCTGAGTGGAGGAGAGGCTCACGAAAGAGCAGCAAGCGGTAATGTCAGAAAGTGCTCCTCCAGACGAGCATCCCCAGAGAACGTTTTTTTTATAAACTCCATTATTGGGCGCGTTGCGGCTAGGCGAGGAACGAGCATAGCCACAACGCATCGTCTTTTGGCAGTGGGCGAAGTGGCTCTCACGCCTCTTGCTTCCGAGCCCTTCGCCCAGGTTTTGTCGCCCGTCCACGGCTCGGTAGAGAGCTTCGATCGCAGATCAAAGCTTCCTCGCAGCTCTCCCTTTTCGGGTTCAGCAGTGTCACCTGTCTTGCAAGCCTGCGAGGGTGTCCCACCCACCCTCGCAGCTCTTCCGCTTGCCATCAGGCACTCGCTGGGCCGAAGCGCTTCGCGCTTGCCCGCTTCTCACTCCCTCGTTCTATCGTTGTGCCATAGTTTACATGTACTAAAGTATTTCGTACATGTCATACACTCTGTTCGTGAGCAGCCATCCTAGCCGAGCGTCAGTCCAAAGATCACTCTGTGAGTGCAGGAATGGCTCCGCACTCCGATTTCTGGAGCCCGAGATTATGTAAGGCGAACTCTTCCGAGTCATTTGTGTCTGAAAAAACCGACTCGGATGATCCGCCGCCGCTGGGGAGTACAGCACTGCCAGCAGGGGTGCATCCCGCTATCCGCCCATACAGCATCATAGATCCCTGTAAAACTAACCCGTCCTAGTGCTGGGCGCGCCGTAATTTTTACAAGTTGTAACGCTTGGACTTCGGTATTGTACCATAATCTGACCTTTGGATTCCTGCTCTAAACTAGTGACATCGACGAGCACCACGCCGCTTTTCGGGCTGCGCTATTGCATGGCTCGCGGTGACTGTACCCCGTCACTCGAGGTCCCACTTCATACTCTCTTATTGATGATGTTGCGTTGTCCTCAGTAGGCATTTGGCTCGCCTGTTTACTTCGGGTACTGACAGCCAACCGGTGTTTCTTATTAAGTCATCTATCTGCCAGGTTATCGTTCACACGAGTCTGCGAATAGTATCTCTAGTGTGTCGTTAAAAGATGACAGACCCGAATAACGCATTTTTCAGGCAGAGCGTTTCTGAAGTTCTACACATCAAGGCATTATAAATACCCCTGGCTGTGCAGGATGAATCTTGTCCCCAGGTGGGTTTTCTGCCGCTGAGCGCTGAGGGACAGCGCCGTGGTAGAGGCACCCTCTTTCCAAAGAATGGCAACCGCCACAAGATGCTGTAGAAAAGAATCTCGTGGCCAGAATCCCTTATATATGAGGGACGGTCTCCAGGTGATTACTCGTTCCTCCCGAAGCCTGACCACCACTACCCCATGCAATTATACCAATCGAAAGGTATATCTACCATCCCGGACGATATCCATCTAATCTATCTATCTTTTTTAGCTTACCCCTTGCTTGTCTTGCTTGCCTCGTACCCAGCCGTTTCGGTCGCAGTCAACTTCACGCAATGTTTAGAAAACGTGACCACCTGCGCAAATGACCCAAATAGTCAGGCCTGCGCTTTCTTGGACATTTCGAACGTGACCGCTTTTTCGTTACTCCGTACAAGCAAAGGGAATCCCATCATAACCACGGATACGGCGACCGCTCTCTCGTACTATGGCTGTTACAACCACTGTGGAAAAGGGGAGGAGCCTTTCAGCTGGACCGTATTTTCGCAAGAGTTTTCCCAGTGGCTCCTGCCATACCTTGCGCTGCTCTCACAGCTCCCTTTCGGTGCTCCGCGCAGGATGGACAACCTCATGTCTGTGATCTTGACGCTCGGATCACCAACACTCGCCGGCTACTCGTTATATATGACCCTTCTTAATGCACGATGGGTCAATGACAAGTTATTTTCAGGGATTGACTATCCCAGCAGCACAGTCCGCCTGTCTGTGGTGCGGATCTTGAGTGTTCTTCAACAAATCCCTTTACGTGTTCACCCTGGGAGATCTGGTCGTTTCGAGTCTCTTGTCGTTCACCCCGACAATGACAACTGGTGGATCACGTTTGCAGAAGAACTCGATTATTCGCACACGTGGTTAATCTCATCCGCGACATCCATCACTTGGGTGGTCATTGCCTACCTACTTACTGTTGCCGATTCCCTCTCCAATGTTGCGGACAGCATTAACTCCAGTGGGCAGGGAACTGGCTCGGTGTGGCTATGGCTGCTACCGATCGTGATCGGTTGGTTGGTTCTCTCGCCCAAGTGTGACTACGATCGCGTGCACGACGCGTATCACAGAGCAAATCGCCAAGTATTTGTAGCAGACTCTCGTGACGCCACCGCAGTTCCTACGCATGTTACTTGGAACTTTGGTTTGACTATCAGTTCCAGTCCGGATTGGAAGCTGTACGGCAGAAACATCACTTCCCCAGACGAGTCGCGAATTCCTCCCGTATTCAACTATGCAAGAACATTGTCGTGGTCTCGTACCGTCTACTTGACCTCGCTATTTTACCGTGCGGCTTGGAGAAAGTCGAGCCACCGCGTTGGCGTCGATGGCAACCGCATCCCAGGGAACGTGCGTAATGACGTACCCCGAGAGAGCAGGCTAGGGAACCGCGATCAAGTTATCGATTACTGTCATCCTGATCGGCATGAATATCCCGGAATCAATGTTCTCTGGCCCCGAGGCGTGCTCTTTAACATGGTCGTGGCATCCTTGATGTCGCTGCAACTGCAATGGGGTACAACAATCGCGGCCATCGTTGCAGCCTGGTACACACCCACCATTGTAAGTGGCCTCCTATGGGGAAACGATCTACTGACTCGATGTCGTCACCCCAGGGACTTGGATGCCGTTCCCTGGCCTACCTGATATATGGAACGTTATCCACCGCAGTGTGGATTCTGCTACTCTTGTCCAGCGTGCTTGGATACTACGCACACCAGCTGGTTGAAGATATGCCTATTCCTGACTTAGAAAGCGACGAGCAACACACCTCACCAGCCACTATCGCAGAAGATGGTTTTGCATTTTTAGGCGCTGCGGGCAGTGCTGGTATACCATTACATCGAATTCCATCCCTTCATGTCGACGAAGTAGACACCGCACTCGACATCGACGAACCCGCGAGCATCACAACAATCAAGGACTTTCACACGGGATGGATACATGCTCAGACGATCGCACGAGTTTCAGATTGGCTCAGATGGATAGGGAAATCGCTCGCCATCGTCAATGCGGTCGGGATCATCACTAATTCCGTTTTCCAATACTCGGGCATGTACGATAATTGTTACTGTGATTCGAGCATTTTCAAGTGGGGTATATCTTCCGCATTTAACGTCATTTCCCCCACGCAGAGCGATATCGATCTAGCCCGGAGTGCTTGGATTGGCGCTGTTGCACTTAGTTTGAGTTGTTGTACATTTTTCGTCGGTTCGATTTATCTGATACGGGACTCTTTGCCTCCGTAGCATCTCTTGGTATTCTTAGAATAGCTTGACTGCATCGTTTTGGTCCCCCTTATGGAATGAACCTTACGACGAGCGGGTTTTATGATACTAATTGATCCGTCTTGTACGCGTTCAGCTCTCTCATGACTCAATCGAAGGGTAACGCCTCCTGGCAGAATGATGTCACCAAGCTGCGCCGAGTACACCGCCTTCGCCACTTGTCCGCTCTCGAGTGCCGGTATAAACACAGAATATTCGTTGTTCGAATCACCAACTTCACAGGTTCAGATCAGATACCCCTACCAGGCACAGCGCAATGCGGTGCACTGACGGGAATCTGTCCAAGGTCTGATCCAATCGTTTATGAAAGGGGAAGGGATCATCGTGCCTACTCCAAGTTACCGATCATCAGCTTCAGAACCAACTGTACTTACCATCCCCAGCCACAACGGATTCGGACAGAGCCGATCGCCTTTCGGACTCCTCCGGCTTGTTATGTATCCTTTTATGGAGTGGATCCCTGAGTACTTCACTATTATACATGCGAGCCCGGCATAACGACTAATGGCACAGAGCAGGGGAGACTGTAAAGTTGGATATGGTGTTGTTGAATCATTCTTTTGAGCAGCACAATCGGTCCCCGTATATAACCTTTGAACTTTTGAGCGCCCATTTCAATGGCGGTCGGAACGTTTCAAACTATCCTTGTCACCTTGTGTAATGATGGCCGTCGCTGTCCTCTGTTGATACATTTGATACTTGGTACTTGACGGTTATTATTACTTTGAAACAGTCCCGCGACTGTTCGCACTCGAAGCTCGACCGTGACACCGGATCCTGGGGAGCGCCGCTCTCCGACTCCGGCAGGGCGTCCCTTCCGACTCCGGGGAGTGGCCAACACGTTTGCTGGAAACTGCTACTCAGAAACGCAAGGCGTGCCTTGGAAAAAAAAACATTGTGTGCTCTACTGCCGGCATAGAGCAAAATAAATATGCAACATGGTATCTAGTAGAAAAATAAATACGATCAACAATACATCTTCATCTTCCTCCCCTTTCTTTCTACATGTCAGTATACCACTCATCAAAATACATCCATATATACTTTACATCGCTCCCACAGCCTCCACCACCGACCGCCATCCCATTCTCTCACCCTCGCCCACCCCTCGTGCGGTGCTACCTTTTCGACCCACAGCAAGACGGCACACATCGCAAAGTCGACGTACGTAAGCTCGTGGCCCATGGCGACGACCCCGTCCCCATCACCCGCGTTCTTGTCCAGGACTCCAGCGAGGAATGCAAACTGTGCCTGCACTGCCGCCCACTGCTCCTCTCGCCTCTGCGCGTGCTGTGCCCCTGCGGCGCCGTAGTCGTCCCTCTGCTCAGCGGACCCGACGGGGAAATGGCCCTGCACGCGCAATGGCAACCGTTGGTGACTCAGTGGGATCATGATGGGTAAGAGGGGCTGTACGAAGACTTCGGCGATGTAGTGCACAAAGAGCGTCTGGAGTGCGCGTGTGCCCTCTGGGATGACTGGGCGTGCGGGGTATCTATGTTCGAGGTACTCCGCGATCGTGTCGACGTGAGTGAGTACGATGGGATGAGAATGAGAAAGCGAGCCGGATGGATCAAGGTAAGCGCTGCTAGAAACGTGCGTAGGGTCGATGATCGCGGGCAGTGTGTAAACAGGTCGGCCATCGGGGCGGAAGGAAGTGGGTGGTGCGTTGATGGCCCGCAGGGTTTGTTCGACATCGGGAAACTCGACCCAGCAAGTACGGTAGGGGAGGCGTTTGTAGTTTAGAATTAGCCTGAAAACAATAACGAATAGTTTCAGAAGGAAGGATAAATATGTATAGGCCGACCTTATACGCCAGACGTTTGGTGCCCATGGTTGTGGAATGTTGGAGGGCACGTCGTACAACGTGATCATTGGTTGGGACATGGCGGCTTAGATGTTGTCCACCAACACGGATCGCTTATGAAGCACCATGCTCAAGATGTATCGGCGTCAGGGATTCGGATTCGAATCGGTGACTCGTAACATGCTGTGTCAATCACCTATCCAGGAGGCTACAAGGCAACCACGGTGTAAGAGCCAACCTTGTTCGGGGTGAGGCAAACTCGTTAACCGAGGCCGGGCAAGCGGGCCATGAATTGGCGCCCTTAGGTGTAAGGTCAGGAGTATGGCGTACAATTCATGAGTCAATAACAACAAAACATGGCAACTCACATATCCCCGTCGTTCCGTCACCGAAATCCTTAGGATACCTTGATGTATATGGAAAGTCGGACCCACCGGACCCCAAAGGCGAAAGTCATGCTATGCTGTGTAGGAATTTGCCGGTGATTTCAAGATTCCAGTATGTGCATATAATAGCTGTGGTGTCAACGCGTTGAACGATTATCTTTATCTCGATATTTCAAGTTCTGCAACTAACGATGCATGCCTAAAATGGAAAGCCCCAAGACGGAACATCCTGTGGCACAGCATCAAACGAACATAATAACACAGCAGGACTGTGCCTCTGAAAGGGCCGTGACATCCAAACATGGAACGGACGTGTGCTGCAGTATCGCCAGAATACAAGCTCCAGTGCGGACATTGCCCGAACGATGATGCGGCGACTGTTGAGTCCCGGCCCTATGAACAAGTTCCCATCGATGGTTGCCAGGTCCGATATACACCTTTGACGGTTTGACGGGGTTCTCTCGAAGCCGGCTCCAAGTATCGCCGCCGAACTAGGTGCCCGATTTGAGAACTGAATGGTATGGCTAAAGTTCATATCAGCTGATTCATATCTACCAGGGCCGCAATAGATATGAATACTCTACGCATTCGCGACTGCAGAGACGGGATCGACTGTAATGAGGCAAGACACTTGCCATACAAATAAAGTCGCGTGTAACAGGCAAGGCACGAAGGTTGGACTCAACAATGAAACCTCGAAAGGTTCCCATGGTCGGGACCGTGGGGTGCAATTTCCCAGTCGCAGGTTGATGATGATCATATTCTTCAACCGAAAATGAAAGAGGAAATTCACAGGTTGAATCGTTCGAGCGCATCCATGCACACATTCGGCCCTGAATACCTGAAAGTACACCTGCGTAACAGGGTCAACCTTTATTAGGGGTAACACAAACCAAAACACACCAGAAGTAAAGGTTATGAAATTGTAGAGAATCGCCGATCTATGTGCGAGAGCAGGTATGCGTGGTATTGGCGCAAAGATATGAAAGAACAGGGCCATACGGCAGGTGTACACGAGTTTTTCCCCTGTCGTGCTAGAACGAGTCATTATTAATCTCCCATCAAGTCAAATGTCGAGAGCCAGCGAAGACTAGACTGGTGCACTCTTGTTTTCGTAATGAACACCCTCATGGTTGATGAGAACCATTCAGGTTCGGAAGTTTCCTTGCACTAGTCAAGAAGTCACTGACGAGTCATTTAAAGAGCTATTTGATTGGTCAAGAACCAAGTGAATGAGGGTTTTGATCGGGAGGGGTAGTCCACTGGAATCGCGGTGTTTCGACGAGTCCCAAGGCGCCAAATTACGCCAAATGACTCACCAAGGCCATGAATCAGACTGACGGCGCAGTGGCCTTGACAGCGACAATAACGAGATGGCTGGCTCTGGCAAGCTCTGGGATTGAGGTGGTGCTTACGTCATCGTCCTACCTTTCTCAGGTCACTTTACCACCTGAACGCGCAGTGCGAATGTTTGGTTTACCTCCTTTTCTTCTCTTCCCGTCCAACTAGATTGTCCTACTCTAATGCCGTCTCTGTTCTAATCGTCCTTAGCCCAAGTCATCCTCCTCGTCTTCGCCATGTCCAATGACATCCAGAAGGCCGACCAGATCGCTCACAGGTTCTACACAAAGCTCTGTCTCGTCGTGAGCAATGCCAGAACCACCGTCGAGCCCAGATCGCAGGGAAAGGTTGATAAATGGGTGCGTCCGCTTGCCCACATCTCTCTGTCCTTGCTCAATAGCACTATCTATCCCCTAGTTCAATCTCGAGACGCCAGACTCTGACATCTTCAAGGACCACCTCAGAATTTATCGCGCTGTCTCATACTCTCCCTCACCGCCGCCTTTCGAGCTCCAGGTCTTGCTATCCGTCCCTGAATTGACCAACAACCAAGTCCTCGTCTACCTTGCCCCTGATTCATCTCGTGTCCGCATGGACCCCACTCCACAGCATATCATTCTCGAGAACTGGCTCCTCACTTTCTCTCCTACCCCCACCTCTCCACAACATAGCGTTGAGCCAGGCGATGTCGCTCCTTCTACTGTATATAAACATGGCATACCCCTCTTTCGCAGTCTATTCAGTCTTCTCCGCATTCTTCCCTCTTGGAAGCTCTTTAGGAAGCTACGGCGTCGGATGAGCACTCCTTATCGCAATGGAAATTTGACCATTCAGCTGCGGATTAAATCTTCGAAGAACGACCCCGCTGATGTACTTGATTTTGGTACGTCACACATATTGTCATCATAACCCTAGAACCCACGAGGCACTCATGTCCGTCTTTGCGTGCTTAAATTCTATGCATAATTGCATAATACGATATCCCCCGGCAGACTCACCTCCCGCGCCAAATACACCCCCTCTCCCTTACGAAACACACGCATTCCCGTTCATCCCTCATCCGATGGGCACCCTCAGTCTCACTGCCAAGTACCTCACCTCACCCAACTTCCAACTTGACGAACTCGAATCATTGCTCTCTTCCCGATTTCTGTCATTGGACGAGGGTCCAGACTTTACTCCAACACTCGTAAAGAACCAGCAGCGTGATTCCATGCCAGGGCTACCGGGTAGTCTTCGTACTTCCATTCCAAAGTCGCCTCCTTCGTCTGTTGCTGGTCAGTTTGTGTTGCCCCCTCCCCACTCTCGCGTCAATTCGTTGCCGGGCAGCCAAAGTCCTCGGAGCGCGGCGCTGCCGATGAGCCGCACATCGACTAATATGGCCACCGCTGGGTCGACTTCTGCCTTGTCTGTCGCTTCATCGCGCCCGGAAGGGAGTACAGCGTGGTCAAAGGAAGATGGAGCACCCATAAGTGTCGCTGCAAGGATCCGCAGGGAGAGCACCAGCACTACAGGAAAGAGCAGCCTCGTAGGCGCCTTTCATCTTGTGTGTTTACCAGTTTTCCACTCATATCTATCTTAGGACCTCCCTTCTGTGCCATGTCCGCTACCAATTCGCAGACCAAACATCAATCCTGTACACCCGTTTAAGTCTTCGACGCTTTCCTCCGGCTCCCCTTCCATTCATTCTCCTTCTCCTTCCCTACGCCAGCCTTCTCCACTAGCCAGTGGTGTTGTGCTGCCTTCTTTACCATCGCGCCCAACGCAAACATCACCAAATTCTTCACGTGTACCGCCCTCCCCAATTGGCGTGAACAGACCATCTCCACCATTCTTAGCATCAAGTCTCGGTGACCGCCGCTCGCTCGCCTCCGCGGAAGGCGAGGACAGCTCACCGCGTCTACCACCTCGCAAGCGTTACTCGAGTAGCTTTGGACACCGCTATGCCACATCTGGAGGTGCCACAAGCGACGGAAGTCCAGGAAGCACTACTGGCGCAGAGCGCAAAGACGGTGAACGCTCGGGGGGAAATGGTACGGCAGGTGGCGGTAGTACGCCTGCCTTTTTGGGATCAACCACGGATGACGACGATATTTCGATCTTCGTGCAAGAGATCGACGCTCGGAAGCCCCTCGCATCGGTCGCTGCGAGACAACCGTTATCTTCGCCGCCCGATGGCCTGGCTGGCGGAGCGGCGAGTTCCGGCGTATTGGGCCGACGTGGCATACCGGAGCCTGTTGATCCGGCCGCTTTTCGGCCACAATCTACGTCTGCTTCAGGATCCGGTGGGACTGGTGCGGGTTTGGGCTTGGGCTTGGGCTTGGTCGCGGGTGAGCGCCCGCGACATTCTGCAGGTGGGATGAGTGCGAGCGAGGACGAGTCGAAGCGATCATCGACATCAATGGGACCCATGTTGACGCGGGAAGCCGAGGTGGACGAGAAGTTGCGACATATGCACGAGGTGTTTTTAGCCTCGCTCGAGGGTCTCGGAAGTGGGAGTAGTCGGAGGCGGGATAATGCGAGTGGTCAATCTGGGTCTGAGTCTGCGAGCGGTGTCGTCAGAGGAGATGATTCCACGCCCGTCTCGCGGCCGAGTAGTTGGGATGGAGGAAGGGGTGGTGGAAGCGTGGGGGTGGCGCTTCCGAGCGGGCTTAGGAGAGAACGATCATCTGGTTCGTTGAGGTCTGTGAGTGCGATGGAAGTTGGTCCGAGTGGCAGGTAGGACTATCGGGCAGGCTGGACGCGGAAGGCGACTCGCCGCGGCGCTCATACGGTGAGTGCTGCCCCCGGTAGTAAGGTGGTCGTATAAGAGGTGCACGTTGATCGCTGTCCAGATGTCGAGATGTCGCTTTTTCTCCATTGCCTATATTCCCTTCCTCCTGCTCTATGCCCTCCCAACTGACCTCGTAGCACAAGAACTTTTCTCCTTCTGCACGTACTTGAAACATATAAATATGAATGTTACCTCATCCGCACTATATATGCAACACTACATAACACACTCCATCCAACTCTTATTGATATCACACTAGTTTTCTCACTTGTACCGCCACCCTATCTATGGGTGAGCACGTCCCGTCACACTGCTCCGATACCATTTCATTGTACATATTTCTCAAGTGAACATCGAGTCGGGAGGTCTGAACCGCCCATCACATGTAGACACAGGGTCGTGCAACACAGATTGATTGCGTTTTTGGCATACCAAGAACAACACTTGGGAACAACCAAACCTGTCTCGAGAGGAGAATATGCCGCCGCAGAACTTCTGACTACTAGGTAGCAACCTTGTGGCTTGAACAAACACGGCTGAACGCAAGGTACAAGCAAGTCATAACGTCGACACAAGTTATAAGCCTATCTCCGAGGGACACCGTCCTTTTTCTTCTTCTTCTTCTTTTGCGCCGGGGCACCGTCCGTCACGTCCTGATCAGCAGGTCCAATATGGTTTTCGGACGTTGCCGGGTCGGCAGTCTCGGAATCAGGTTCGCGGCGGCGCTTCTTGGTGGCAGAGTGACTCTCCCGGGGTGGCATCAGAGGTGGTGGAGCTGACGTGCTTGGGTCGGTAACAGATGGACCGGCCGCGGTAGACGACTGAGCAGGGGCCTGTGCGACTGCAGTGGAAGATTCCGTGATGGGCGCTTGAGCGGGCGCGCCCAGTGTGATCGGCACCACTATCCTTGGTTGAGACAGAACAGCGCGATACGTTTTACGTGTCTCTGAACAAGATCGTGAGTAAATCGGCGGACGCAAAACGCAACAACGATAACAAAAAAAGAATACCAACGGGCTCGCAAAACCAGAGATTTAGGGGTGACAGCGGACGCATCGTGCGCCAAATTCTGTGCCAGTCCAAGGAGCGTGATCCTGTACGACGTATGTCACGACAAAAAAAGTGAGATGCGATCCAAAGGGGATACGAAGAGACAAACGCACAGGTTTCGGACATCCCTCGGGCCTCTGTAATCGCCTTGTCCGACGACCCCACCACTGACGATGACTCCTTTTCCTTTTGTGACGCGGACGACCTCTCTGGCAGCAGCCCACCAATTTCGTTTGGCGGTGAGTCCGGTGTCGGTCACGCCAAGACTGGCATGGCTCGATTCGGGGTCTCCCAGAGCGCCCGCGTAGTTGACTTCAAAGGCAGCGCCATTCTTGATGGCCGTGCGGACAAGCGTGTGTTTAAGATGGAATGGGAGTCGGGGCAGGGTAAGGGGTAATGCAATGATGTGAGCTGTCAATGGCGACGGTAGACTGTGCGTCAAGCATGCTGCGGAAAACGTAGCCGGCGTCGTAGGAGCCAACGCGATCAGGTCGTAGCCATCGGTGACAGATGCATTGGCACTGGTCTAGCGAACAGGAGAGACAGATCAGTCCAAGTGTATAGGAGGCAACGCGAAGAGGGAAAGGCACCAGACCGAATCCTTTCTCGCTGTCTTCGTCGATGTTGATCGTCAGTCGCTTCAACAACACAACGCCAGTTCTCTTCTTCAGTTGGGGCAGCAGTTCGTCCAGAATGTTGACATGCGTCTTGGGGTCGATTTTCTTCTCGACTGTCTGGTTGAGAGCGATGACGGTGTATCCTACTGTACTTTAAACAGTGAAAGACAGACAGGAAACAGGACGAAAAACAGACAATGGACGAGAAGGTCGATGCGAGCTTCGATGGCCGCGACTTGAGCCGGGGTAAACACAACGGTGCTGGTGCTGGTCACTTGCGGTTGCTTCCCTTTGTTCTTTCTCGACTGTAGCGCAGCTCCATTGCCTTGATGCGCGACGACTGGGACGTTCAGGTCGAAGAACATCACGACACTTGGTCAAGTCAAGTCCGACAATTCACCAAGGTCCGAAATTACTAAGCCACGCATCATCCCAAGTTGATCCCGACTCCCAAGGCTCTTTGACAGCGATACATTTCAAGCAACTTCAGTAACAAAGAAAAAGCCAATAAATCCAACCTGTGAGTGTACATAGTCATGCTGCTTGAAGTAGTTGAATATCTTCTTCACCGATTGAACGCCAGGATCATTGTGGCCCTCGTAGTGGTTTTTGTATTGGATGCGGTAAAAGAAACTACGCTCTATCTTCTGAGGGGTCTATTAAACGTCAGTAAAGTCTCCCGGAAAGAGTGTGACGGATGACTTACTTCATATGCGCTCTTGCTATGCGCTTGAATTGCGCTCTCAACTCCAGTTTCTTGTTCGTTTCTGCAGTTCTCGTGGGCTGTCACACAGAGTGGTTAAGAAACGGGGGTTGTTGCTTCTCCAACAACCTCCGTTTCTTAACCACGTCGAGAAATCTATCAACCACACCACTGGTAACGTTCTTCTTCCACGGCACAGTCATCTCTATTGTTGCAGATGAAACCCGTGTCATCAGAGTAATTAAAAAAAGACTAGTTCGCAGATGCCGCAAGTTGTTCCAGTCAACATTAAACTTGTAGTGATCATACATATGTACCTCCATTTATAACCTTCAGCTCTTGCGATTGCCGCCGTAGCAGGTGTGTTTAATTGACTTGTTATGAACTGCCTTGACATGGCTGTGTAGCGGAATCTTGTCCACTGTGGCACTTCAAACACCAGTTGTGACAGTTCCGATACGTCCGAGTCGTCTATAAATCCACCCTTCAAGGGTTGATGAGTGAAACGCAAGTTGGCGTTGATTCGTCGAGTTGAAAAGAGTTATTTACTTGTGCCTTGTTGGTGGACAAGGAAGGATGAAGCGAAGACCGTCCCCATGGGCAGTACGGTACGTCTCATGGAAAAGTCATGTCATTTATGAAACACCACTCACCGTCTAAGGTGGAAGCTGTCATTTTCGGCTGCAATGAGGGTTTACCAAAGTTAGCGAACCTGAAGTAGAGCCCCTGGTTTCGAAAAGCGATGACATGTTCTGCGGAAAGGATAAATAGACCACGTATCCAGCGTTACTGCATCCTGGAACCTGTCTTGCGTTTGCCCTGCCAGTGAGTCTTGAAAGACCCTCCTTTACTACTCACTGTTTGCTTCAACGAGTGCTCCCCAATACTCACGTATCACATCTTCATTCCTAGTTCTCGATCGTATTCCGCCTTCATCTCTGATACCCTAAACAGAAAAGTCAGACTCCGAGTTAGGTATGGCGTAGTGTGAACACGAAGAGCACCTGTTTCTAATCGCGAACACTCTAGGACAATGCAACACATCTTTATCTGGAACAACAGTTCAGCCTCCATCCTCGTCAGTCTCAGTAAAAATGGCGAAAGTGGCGGAAATGACGATGACACATACGTCAGTATTGAGATTGGGGCAGGTCACAGTTGGTCCAGAAACTTGATGCAGACTGCCGTCGTTTACTCTCTCGCCTTTAATAGGTCGGCAACATTCACTTGTTTCCCTGAGCAGAATTTACATATCGACGATAATTCATTTTAACATCGACGTACCACCTTCTTTGCTTCGTGCTACAAATTAGCATCGAAGTAAGAATGTCAAGTATATGGTTTAGGTGGAACAGCGTGCATGAACAGGAAATCTGCAGACAACTTCAGGTACGATGATAGGGGGGAACTGGGGTTCGAGGAGAAATTCGGAACTTCCGCTCAATCACTGTACGTTGCGCCTAGGCCGCCACACGTACGCACAAGAACACGACCACACATGCGAGTTTGTCATGCAAATAGCCCGCTCAGATCCAGGCTGAAGAGTCCAACCAAGTAGCTAGTCACAACACCATTGTTTGCGATATAAACCAAGTACAGACTTACCACGAGGTACCTGGTACGGCAAGTTGACCGACGGCAATGGCTTCACGGCTACTGTACTCTCAAGCATTCGTGAGCAGTAGTACACCGATGGACCCGCCATATCCAGAATCGCAATCGAAACATTCATTCCAACCAGTACCGAAGGGTGTCTTGGCCGCCGCCGCCATTATGACAAATTTTACGTCTAGTCAGTCCGACGCGTTCGAATCCTGGGTGTCATGTACATTTGGGTGTGATACCGGGAACACGAGCCTACCTCCCTTTGGTCGACCACACTTGGCAATGTTGTCCAGAGTTGGCTATCAGTGTGCAGAAAAAGTGTCGGAATTGGATTTTCCGGCGTGGTCTGGCGCACGCGACGAACTTACATACATACTTAGCGGTTGCTGTGCATCGATACTATGGTTAGAACTTCTTCTCCGACGCTCCGGTTCCGAGTCTGGTTGGTTCCCGTAGATTAGTCATCTACATTCCATTCCCCTTCGTACTGGTAGTAGCTACGTGACTGGGTTTTCCTATTTCTCCTCGTCTCCTTGCCGCTCGAAACCATCGTGTATGATATCTTGGGTCGTCGAGGTGACGGGGAGTAAAGAGTTGGTTGTCCCTTCCTGACAAGCTGTCTGATGGCAATGTATAAGCACTTGATCTCAACGACATACAGTACATGCATGTCAGACAGCCGCGGTGAACACGTCCATCTCAAGACCACCAAGGTGAAGTGGGAAAGTGAAAGTACAGACGTGGTTACCACGTTGTGCGGAGCTTTGGCCAACTCAAACCATCATATGTTTAAACGCACGGGCCTGCCAACTTGCTATTCAGAATCGCAATCCTAACATGCATACAAGCAACACGGTAGACCCCATACGCAAACCAGTAGCGACCTGTGGGCTTCGTCGTCGTGATCCTAGTTGTACATCCTTGTTTCTTTTTTTTTTCTGTTTCTTTTCCTCGCACGCCATGAAAATACAAATGCCCTGCATGTCTTTAAAAAAGAGGAAAGCCTTGGAGAAAACGAAAATAGGGAAAACGCGAATAGGAATACATATAACCCCTCTTCCGGGCCGGCGGTGTCGAAAACAGTGGTATCGCGGCGTTATGCCTAGCATGGCCCGACGAGCGTCCAGACGCCTTCGGATCCTGGGTGTCGCGTGTATAGGATGAGACCGCGAGAAACGGACGGAACACAAGCTTACCTCCGGGGGTGGCACCTTCGGTCCACCACTTGGCCGTCCAGAATTGATTGCTATTTGGGCAAAGTGAAAGGTCAGCAACAGACGATCCCGACATGTCAATATGTTAAAGCACGCACTTGTACGTGACCTGGTCACCGGAGAGGTACTGGAGCAGGGGCCATCAGCCGATCGGCAACGACATGAGAGGACAAAAGCAACGCACGATCAGAGTAGATTCCCATGCAGAGGCGCCAGCACAGCCAGCGCCCTTGGTCGTCGTCGGCGAAGCGCCTGACGACGTTGCAGTGGTCTTGACGGTAGAGAACGTGGTTGGTCCAGCTGAGTAAGTGGACGATGAGGGTGGAGTCCCCTTTGACCCGGTCAACGCAGCCTTGACAGCCTGGTCATACCTCCCATTCGCTAATACACCGCCGTCATCGTCGTAAGCCGCGTTCATAGGCCATACAATGCAACACGGACCATATGCCTGAGATGCATCCCACAACATGACACCCCCAAACGATGAATACTGGCTCTTTGTCTTTGAAATGATGTTCGCGAGTGTCGAGGCGCTGACATAACCATTGCTCGCGGCCGTGGACGAAGCGGGTGCACCAATGTACACCTTGACGTTCTTGTTCGGGGAGACCGTCTTTGCCCAGTTGTCCCTACATGCCAGTGTCGCACCGTCATTACTCGGCAACGACGAGATGATGGGTCGTGTACTCACCACGTGCCAAAGTCCCAGGCCTAGATAGCACATCACGTGAGTACGACCTCGGATATGAGAAACACAGCGACGACGCACGTTGGTGTTGCCAAAGTTGTTGACGCCACAATAGTTGTTGTCTGAGAATCCGTGTCAATACGCCGATCTCGTACAAACGGCGGAAGAAGCGGGACACGCACAAAACTGCACATAGACGGCGTCAAATCCGAACTTGTTCAACGTTGTTCCAATGTAAGCATCCGGGAAAGGGCATTGTGGAGCTAAACAATACGATCGTCGTCGGTCAGATCATGCGGTTACCTCCATACAAAAAGGCATGCCTGCGGTAATGTAGTATCTATGAAATCATCAATGCGCTAGAACACGTCAATGATCAGACAACACACGCACCGTTTTTTTCCGCCATTCATCAATTTCCGAAGTGCTGTCAGGAATGCAACATATCCCGTCTGCGACCCTCCTTCGATATCCATGTCAATGCTGTACGTAAAGAGACATCATCGCCACGTGTGAGCATTGTGCAATTACACCGGTCTCCCTGACGACCGAGGGAGCTTCGAGGGAAAAAACTTACCCATCCAAAACAGCCGTTCCAAACGGCCTCGTGTTGCTGCTTCCGCCCAAGAAGATATCCCAAATCACTTGCGCATAGGCCGCACCTTCTGAATCGCTCGCGAACCCGACGCCACCAGTCGCACCTCCGAGCGAGAGGGTAATGATTTTCCCAGCCTTTTGACACGTTTCGATACCCGCTGCGAGGAAGGTGCACTTAGGAAGATTCGTGCCCGGGAATAGAGGGTCATCGACCGTGCTGCATGTCTACCGTCGGCAGGTATGCATGTGTGAGAGCATAAAAGGGGTGTAAGTTAGGCGTCGCAAGGAGAATGGAATGGAAATGAAAAAACGCACGTTGGCAAGATTGATTGTGGGTAAATTACCGGTTGAATAAAACTCGGTCAGGAATGCAACAGGAATCGTGTCAACGGTTGCGTCCTGCAAAGTGCATATGAATGAGGGGTGTGTTGTTACCATCCGTCACCAAGGACATACGGCACAGTAATGTTCAATAGGTTGTTGCCACGCAGCCTTGTTGCCGAGATTGGCTGCTCCATACGAGTTCTGGCCCCAGTACCTGGACGATCACAATTAAACGCGACATTCTTCAAGACACGCTGGAAGGGAACACATACACGGCCAACTAGACAGAAAGGCAAACAGGGATAGTCAGCATTGGCAAGGAGACCAACGACATGGACGAAGATACATTTGTATTGCGTGACATGTCGAATGCCATCGCAGAAGCAACAAAGCAAAGGCACAGACAGAAACGGATCACGGGTGATGCTCCAAGGGTAATTTGAGATAGCATCTTTGGCGGGACAAGAAAAGAGATAGGACAAGGCCCCGCAGAACAAAGACAGTCGTGAAAATACTTCAGAGACGCGGGTTGAAACCTCGGAAGTGACGAGTGCCCATCTTTTATACATTTCCAGGCATTCACGTGGTCAAACATAGCCATACCCCTTCCTTCCGCCGCACACATCGCGGAAAAAGGAGAACGGCAGTCGCTCCAAGAGACGAAGACCGATTTCGATTCGCCCAGCTGGCAGGGTCAGATGACAATTTCTGCTTGTGGAATATGAGCAGCTCTGATGACCGCACTGACGCGTTTCGGTCTTGCAATGTGGTCGCACTGTGCACGGGACTGCGTACGAGAGAACTGACAACGGTATGCTTCACGTGGAGCCTTTTCAAATGGTCATCTTGGGACAATAGCCAGTGAGAATGGTGATGGATCAAGCAAAAAAAAAAAGTTCATATACCGCCACTTTCATTGATAACGTATACCGTATCTTAATTTTGAGGACCGATGATTGGGCCCTTGATGCAATCTCGTGATGACATCCGGGTGGCAATGGAGAGTGCAACGCATAGGGGGATCACTGACCATGAGGTCGTCAAGATAGCCAGCAAAGAGAACGATCGGACGCACCCAAGTAGAAGGCCGAACACAAACAACGTGGGAAACAGGATAATTTGACTTCGTCAATAAGCTAAGGTCCAAGATAGGCACGCCCGGATGACCAATCAGAGACGTCTCAGGGAAAATACAAAGTATCCTGTCCGAAGAAGAATGCACGTCGAAGCGGTGAATCTACATATCTGATTCTGAATCGGATGGCTACGTTGATAACCTTGGTGGGAAACGGATGCAAAACACGGGGATCGAAGGGCCGAATGGTGACAACCTGGCCGGATGAGTATACTTCTGATCGAGCTCATGGCGCAGACACGACGTACCCGCTCTCTCGCGTCTCATGGCCATCTCTTGCAAACGGTGATGACGTGCATCGAGGATACCACATATCCATATCACGAGGTTCGATTGACTGTGTCAGAGAGAGCTGACAAGGGTTAGACCGAGTACCACGTCACAGTTCGGTGTCGCGGACGCCACATGTGGGTGGTTCTCGGCCAGGCATGTGGTCGCGGCCAAGTTGTTCTCCCTCTCGTCCAACAGGACAGCGCAGAACCAGTAGCGACTGCAAATAGAAACGATTCACGTAGGGAATTGCGTCCGGAACGAATGTGTGCGCATCCGACGAGTCACTGTGACGCTAGAATTCCGCATGTATTGGCTTTCGCTCGGAAGGAAATTCTTGCAGTCGTCAGGCAGCCCCTTGTCTTCTTCGAGGACAGCAGACAGGACACGAGTTGTCAGATTGCCCCGCTCAGTGGCTGTGCGTCACATTCTTGCAAATCGAACCACGTGACACCTATCTGCCAACAAGTACTCTCAATATAAAATTGGACGACTGTCTGTCTCTGTTTCCAGGCTTTTCTAGAACCCCACATCTGTAGAAGTTGTTGGTGCATAGGTTCGTTGCGTACTTGGAGGATCATGTAACGATGCAAACAAGAAGTATGGCAATTGATGCGTGGATCGAGAATAATACAATCGCCCATGTCCTTCCCCGCTGCGATATGGATGGCCTCGTCGCCCGTCGTCGTCTCACACGCCGAGAGAGAGGCAAGCTTACCATGTCAGAGGCGACAATGCGATGATGTCAGATATTTTCAAGTGGCGTTTATCGGCCAAACAAAGGCGCCGTGGCATGCAAAGTAGAACCTTGTCCGCCTACTCCATCAGAGTTCTTCGATCGTGTCGATGGAGGTTCCAGGAGAGTGAAGGTAAATTTCTGATCACATGCTTGATGTGTTCGGAGCAGACCTGGCTGGCGGGTGATACAGAACCGCTAGGTACCATGCTAAGATTGAGATGGCAGCGTAAGAGTGGTTGGAAGGAACATACGACGAGATGACAAAATCATATACTTTTGATGGGGAGAAATGAACAAGGGGCCAATCCAGCCAAGAGATGATGCACGGCCGGATGTCTGTACGCTGTCCTGGATAAGTGAGTTGATCAAATAGCGGCTATGTCATGACACGCATAATCAGCGTTGATCCAAGGAGTCATTGCCCATCGACATCCGCGACATGATCGTGATGAGTAGTCAAGCTACGAGACGTCTCCGATTCAGGTCTTGGTCGTTCTCCTTCAGTGCCCGATCCGCTCGTCATCAGTGTGATCGAGAAAGTTTGCAACGAGAGATATACCCGAAGCGCCTTGGAGTACACCCACTTCCACAGCGATCGAAGGGTGCATCTGAATCACGGTATGACAGCGTGCAACACTGCACTGAGGTGTAACGACCGCGGTTCCGAGTCAACCAACCTGTACTGATCGACAATGAGAGCCCCTGAGAGAGGGTATAACGACGGTACCTGGAGCACTGCTTCCATAGCAAGTCTAGTCATTTGTGAATCAGCATGCATTGGTGCATAATCTGAACAATCGAGTGAATTAGAGATTTGCGTTCTACTTTGTCTTAGTGTCCCGAAAAAATCGGAGATTCAAAGTCATGGCGGTGCTTATGTACCTGCAAGCTTCGCAGTTGTCAACACATACTTATGGGTCCAAGGCAGCGTCAGTACTGATGACGAGGAGAAATGAGGCAGGTACCTGCACCCCCACTGATTCAAACCTATCCGGACAATTCTCCGCCAAGTGTCACGTTGACGCACTGAAACTCGAACTCGAGTCTGCAAGCATCAATCGCAAGCTGCCTCAGCGTCCACGGTGATGATCGAACAAATGATGTACAGTTTCATTCAACAAGAGATCCTTCCCAAGGGACAAATAACATGTCATACTGGCATAAAAACGTCGGAAACACCATCAAATTGAAGACGATCCATAGGCAGGAGGTCAGGCTACCATTAGTCTGAGCATAACGTCTCGATGTCGAGCACGAAATATATATATAACCAACTCGACGGGACCGACGGAAGAGACTTTGATAATAACAGGATAAGAACGAAAAGGAAATCAAGACAAGGTGTAGGTTTGCATAGGTAAGCCATTAATACACAGCGAGTAAGATAAAATACCATTGTGACAGTGGATTATCTGGTTTCAACTTGGATACGTTTGGGTGCATATTGCTTTAGTTCTGGGTCACAGACGCCGGTGAATAGATGGCCTGTGAGAGTGGGGTAAACGATTTTCGCTTTGATTCCTTACGCGTTCGACGAGCCGAGCAGATCGTGGTTTGCTGGGTGAATGTCCTGCTCCTCAAGCCTTTCCAGGAACAATCATCAAGGCTTCCAGCCTTTCTTCTAATCCTTTCCCCAAACCCTCGCGTTCCCACTCACCGCCGATATCGTCCAACAATGCGATGCTGTCTCTGTCCCTGCCATGTATCGACCCAGGTCTCGACTGACTCTGGGCAAAACCTGTTACGCTAGGTATGTGGGGAGGGGGTTCAGACGAGGCACAGGTAGTGAAGGACGATAGGGGGACCAATGACACAGGGGTGGATGCAAGAAGATCCGAGTAGGACATGAAGGAGAGCCGTTTCGAGGCGGCATGCGTCGGAGAAGGTGGGTGGGACAGATTCAACGGATAGATGAACGGAGATCCTGTGTAAGTCGACGAAGAGGAAAGTGCAAGTGGAGTTTGCGATGATGGGTAGGTTAGAGGCTGCTGCGCAAGCTGGAGATTTGTTTGCATAGGCGAGGCAGTGGGAAGGGGTTCGACTGTCGTCGAAGGGGACGACGTGGCGGATGACAATGTAGAGTAGTACGCTGACGTGGGAGTATTGATAGAAGTGCTTGATTTTCCGGCTTTCTTTACCGTCGTTGCTATCCCAACGGGAGGAGACGGGACGGCGGGGGAAGTTTGAATGGTCAAACGACCCTGAGATTCCTTGGTGGGGCTCGATGAAAGGAGTGGCAAGGCGATCGGAGCAGAAGGTGACGAGGACCCAGGAACGCTCAACAGTAAGCTAGAACGATGTCTGGCAGGGGACCTGCCATTGGTTGGACTGGGACTCCTGCTCCTGAGACTCCCGATCGGACTCGCAAAACCGCTTCTGAATCCCCTGTCCCTGTCCCTGGCAGGTGTCACGACGGCAATGTGATCTTCCTCCATAGGAGTGGAGGATGCAAGGATGGATGCTGCTGAATCGAGGACAGAGGGGACGCTTTGCTCCAGCTGTTCGGTGCCTTTTGATCTAGGGATACGGTGTGGGTTCGGTGGGTGGGAAGACGGCGGCGACGGAGGACCAATGGGTTCGATGTCCCGTTCGAATATGGCAGACGAGGATGAGTGACTAGAAAGAAAATATTGTTCAGCAGAAAACGGCGAGAAAGGCGGTGGCATGCTCGTACGCTGATGTGGGTGATGAAGGTATGGAGGAGGGTGAACGGGATCCGAGTCTTGGGTTTCCTGCCTGCAAAAGCTGCGAGGTATGTGATGAAAGTCTATGTTCTCTGTGAGATGGGGTGAGGAGAGTCGAGTTTGAAGTCATCCTGCGAAGATCAACAGGGGGCGAATTGTGAGGAGGTGGGACCATGTTGGCTAGAGAGAGACGGTCAGAACGAAAGAGCAGCAAAGTAAAGCAACGAATACTTGCGTTGTTGGCATTCTTGGACTGTAGAGAGGGACATTGTTCGAGGGATAGCAGAGTGGATACGTTGAGCTTGACGGTGAAATGAACGTCTCTCGCAGTGGCGTTTTCTTGTACTTCAGCCTCCGAGAACCCGGCATCGGCACCTTCTAAATTCGGACATACGACCCCTTGAAGGTGGGTGATCTCGGCATTGCTGTGCATTGTATCGCTGTGCCGCAGCAACCACTTGTTGATCATGAACTCCTTGGCTGTGTGCTGTTGACTCAAAGACCATGTACCAGTCCGATGCTGTATTGTTCCAGCAGCATCATATTATAGTATGTATGATCCTTCCATTTCTCGTTTGCGATTGCGGCGCCGTTATGATAACGTTGCGTTCCTGAGTTGCTCCGACGAATGGTCTTATCAGCCACCATGATCGGAGTCTCCTTTCCTCGGTGGCAGTCTGAACGCCGTCTCATGACCAACAATGGTCGGAATCCCTCTCCTCCGGAATGGAAAGTGCTGTTCGGCTCATCCACGTATAGTGTCTGCTATACCAAAGAGTTCGAAAGGTAGGGGTGCGTGCATCGCCGTGGGCTGTACGCGCAGAACGGTTTCCAGTTTCCCGAACTTAGCTGTGTACCGGATCGAAGACTCATCGGTGGAAGTGCGTCGTAGTCTATACCGACGTTCCACCTACTTCTTCATGTTGGGTGAACTTTGATGACATCATTTTAGGCGCCTGATGGTGAACGGGTGGGATGGGCTTCGATAGCAACCCACTCCTGAATGATCGTGTGGACTATCCCATGACCCGGTGTCTTTCCCATCAACGCGCAGTCAAGGCGGGTCAGAACCCATTCTCATCATCAAGTGCCGTTGCAGTCGTATACAAGCAAAGAAGCTAGAACGTGCGTGGAAAACTACAGGGATATGTACCATCAAGTCCATCAACATCATACGTAACACCATCCAACGTCCACGTTCAAACGTCCGTGTGACCCAACAAAAAAACACACACAATTGCCGTATGATACGACACCACGATCATTACACTGGCTGTCCAATTTATTGTCCTTGATGATGTAAAAATTGTCAAAATACAATAACAGCCCTGCGAAAGTGGCGTCAGTCAAGAAGCACTGCAAGACGTCAACGAGAGTCATATGCCCCCACCTTGTTTGGTATATACACCCCGTTCAGCGCCAAGCCTATAGCCCGCATGTAGACGCGGGCACCTGCAAGAACGACACGTCCACCCTACCATACTCAACCGCGTGACCACCCGTCAGGTTGTTCATCGCTTCCTGTGAGACAGTGAAACCAATCTTGGACACGTCCACAGCCAAGATGTTGATCGTAGTGCTTCCGTATGTGACAGCATAGCATGTGCCACACGCTGTGGAATTGTAGCCCGTGACGGTAAACACCCCACCCACGTTTGGAAAAGGGGGAAGTGAACCAAGCGTGGTGTAGTTGGGGCTCTTGTTCTCAAGACCGTTGGCCCCATCGGAACACGCTACTTCGTTAAGAGAGAGGGCGGCTTTGTCATAAGTAGTGTCGTAGGAGAGCGTCGTCGCAGTCTGCGCAAGGACACCAAGCCCGGAGAAGAGAGTGAGGATTGTAACGAGAAGAGTGGTAAGACGGTACATCCTCGACGAGGTGCTGAATGTCTGTGGGAAGTAAAGGACGGGCTGCAGTCAAGCCAACACATGGGGCCGTTTTATATGCACGCCGAGCATTTCCAGAACCTTGCCCTGAAAAACGTACTTGTCGGAGAAAGATGGGACACGCGGCGTTCGTCCCCGAAAGGATTCTCCGTCCTGCAATGCACTACAGGAGTCACGAGAACCAAAGTGTGAAGCCAGGAAAGGAAATGGGACACCTGTCTCGTCGAGAGGAAGAGGTTAGACCATACTGTTTTCATATCGAACTAAGACTTACTGGGATGGTAAACGTCAATTGCTCCGGTCACGGATGTTTCGGCTATTCAAGAGACGTGTCAGTACAATACTTTTCTGTCGAGCTGTCGAGCTGTCTTGCGACGTAATGGTTTAGACGCTTGTGCAAAGTTCCCGAGTACTGATTGGCTGGTCCAGTGCCAAGAGACCTGATGGATACCATATAGGAGTAACCAAGACACGTTTCGACCAACTTCATGACAGATCAGTGAACGCGGATTGATGTGATGGCGTCGACACGATCTAATACTGCCGGATCATTTCCTCGCGAGAAGCTAATTCTCGAACGGTTAGTCAAAGTTGCACACACACGGGCCAAAATTGCCGCCAGGCAAGGGTGCATAGACTATCTCCGTTGGGCGAGCCAAGCTTGCCATTCACTCCCAATCAGCTGCTGCGCACCTGCCTCAGACGTGGTGTAGAAGAATGCACATGAAATGCGGCCGTGGTTTTGTGTTGGTGCGAGTCGTCGTTTCCAGCGCCGGAACGCACGGAAGACTCATCAGCGTGTGAGAAGCTTAATCTTTGAGCCTGTCGTGGTCCGGACGTTATCGCCTCGCCGCCACTCTATACGCGAGCCCACCTGACTGGCTGTTGTCGAAAACGCTCTTCCGGTCACAAATTTTGGAATATCCTTATCCGATTGTGTACGCGCGGTGCGCAACGAGAAGACCGCTGTTTCGAAGTCGATGCTGTAAACTTCGAAGGGAAAAATAAAAATAAAACTGTCGAAAGTCTATTCAACTCACCGGGAAAGCTTCATTTGGAATTGCCGAGGTTCATGATTCATTTTGACCAACGGTGAAGACCATACATACGAAAGTAAACGCACAACTCAGCGGTAGCTCTGTCCTATAAGCAGACCATCATAGGGTTGAACTTGGTCGTGATCACTGTTTATGCTCGAGTGGAGCTGAAACCTCGGGGGAAATGGTCATCCAAAGTCTGTTTGGCTTCTGAACTCACGGGGAAAGCACCGTTTAACATTGTCTGAGTATGGTTCATGATCAATTTTGGGTGCAGCTGCACGCACGAAAAGAACCAACGGAAGTAAACAACATGGTTCTGTGTTGCTCTTCTCTCGAGGGTTGCGAGTCGCCGTCTCGAGAGCCGGGACGCACTCTTAGAAGTCGACGTTTGAGAAGCTTCATATTCGAGCCTGCTGGGATCCACACGTCATCGCCTCGGGTGAGATGTGGACCATGTCCTGAGCAATATTCGACTATGCGCAAGGGCGTCGTGCAACGATAAAGAACGCCGATATGTCGCAAACCTCGAGGCGAACAAGTCTATCAAGAGCCTATTTGGTTGATATCATGAGCTACCGGGAAATGCCATGGGCATGTTGTCGATGGGCAGGCGCAATTCGCAAACTTCCGAGGCTTGTCACATCCGCCACCAAGGGTACATACTACAACGTCGCAACCGAAAACTCAACCGTACATGCACATTGCATATTCATATTCGCAAGTAAATCTTCCTTCATTCGCGGCTACGGCGTTGGGGAACTGGAACCTTCTTCGCATCAGATGAAAACTCGTGGCAGGCGCAGATGACTTGCGCGGTTGAAGCGTGCTCGGATAGCACTCTGAGTCGTTCTTGAATGAGTACCATCACACGGGCCAAGTGATACAGACGAGTGGACGAAATGCTTCGATGGCAATCTGTCCCCGGTGGGTTGGTGTATTCCCGCCAATGCGTAGGACTTATTGATCAATCCCAGTGCAGTGATGTGTGGCCAGTCAAAAGGTCCATGTGACTCAACGGACAAATGTCCACACAGTCCAACCGGTTAGTCTGGAGACCAGACCGTCTATGAGGTTGCCGCGTTGAGAGGCAAAGTCTCCAGACTACCAACCGGTACAGCTGCGAAATATGCCAGCCCCGTCAGCACAGAAGCCCCTCCCCAAGAGTTCCACTTTCCGCTCTCACTTTTTGGCATTCGACATAATACATTCACCTCCTCGAACAACCCACATGACCCAACTCAACCGCGTGATTAGCTGTCAAGTTCTCCATTTCCCTCTGTGAGACCGTGAATCTGGTGTTGGCCTTGTCCTTGGCATGGTACGATGGCTAGCATGCGCCGCACTTTTGAGAGTCCCAACTAGACTGTCAGGTTTGGATGGGCGGGGACCGTGCCCAACGTGGTGTATATATTCTCAAGACCTTTGGGCCCACTGGAACACGCTACTGTATCTGTCAGAAGGTTGTACAGTAGTAGACTGGAGTCAATCATAGGCACGCCATAATAGGGACAAACGTTTACAGCACTCTGTCGAGTCCATCGATTATCCGATCCCTTCTGTGACTGCGAGCCATTTCTCGGTGCAACGATGACCATCGAATTGACCCCCATACAACTTCCTGCTTCCGCGGATCCGCCTCATTTTGTCGACTTCGGTCGTGAGGTCAAGGGCGTCAACCCCGGCGAGCTCACACCAACCCAGTTTGCAGAGATCCACGATGCACTCTACAAGGTTAGCTATTTATCGTGACAGCTCCACGTTTTACGTGGACAATGAATACGTTCTACCCCACCAGCATGGTGTCCTCTTGTTCCGCAATGCTTCTCTGACACCCGAACAACAATTTGCGCTTACCAAGGTACTGATACATTTCCCCTTTCATTGGCTACTCACTGTACGTTGTTTTGGCTTCCAGGCTTTCGTTCTTCAATCAGAAACGTATGGGCATGGAAACAACAAGATTGAATCCACAGAGAAATCAATCCTTCGTTACATTAAATCTCTCCCTCGCGTACCCCAGGTTCAGCTCATCGGCAACGGTGCAGTGACTGATCATGAAGGTATTGCTACCATTGTCCTCAAACACCCCTCGCACACCACCTTTCACACCACCCGGATCTCCGAGGAGGACGGAGCCAAGGGCTATACACGTTTCTGTCGATGGCACATCGATGCAGCTTTGTACGAGTACGAACCATCTCACGTGACCACGCTTTATGGGATAACGGTACCCAAAGGCGACCGCCAGACTGTCAGGTATGATGATGGAACTGGAGATGAGCTGTCAGTTCCCCTCGCCCCCACAGCATTCGTTTCAGGCAAGACCATGTTTAAGATTCTGCCGCCAGAGTTCAAGAATCTGGCGGTAAGAACCTCGGTGCGATACGCGCCACACCCTTACGTTTGGATGGCACCGGCCCGTGCCCTACCAACTGGTTTGGGAATCGAGGGTGTGGGCTTCGAGGTCCCAGTGAGAGAACTCCCTGATTGGGAAGAGTCGAAGATCAAAACATATCCAGTGGTAAGCCGATTCACAATAGAAGGGTTTAGATCTGCAAAAAAAACACCACCCCGGTAGCTTTGGAAGAACCCGGTTACGGGGGACCTCCACTTCCAAGTCCATTCCTGGGCCGCTCGGGAAGTTATCGTCGATCCCCTCCCGAGTGGCGCGGAACGCGAGGGCGTCCTATACCCAGACGGTGCACACATCAAGGATCTTGCAGAAGTACGCGCGTTGCTCTACAAGATGCAGCGACCAGGCATTGCGCCACATGTAAGTGAAACAAGCTCACATGTTTGGAAGTATGTAGCAGTAACTGTCATTCCACATGACAAAAGCTTGTGTATCCACACGAATGGCGCGAAAAAGACCTCATCATCTTTCATAACCGAGGACTGATGCATAGCGTCGTTGGTGCCCTCAAGCCCGATCAAGCCCGCGTCTTCCACCAATGCAACCTTGCTGCGTCCGATGCCCCTGCAGGACCAACTGAAGATGACATCTTCAAGTGGACTTAGGTCTGGTGAAGTACCCCTTTCAAGCCAGTGGATGTCGTTCCTGTTGTTGATCCGAATGGACTGTAACTGTAAATGAATGTTTGTAAGAGTACGTCACCTACGTAGACCAGCGTCGTAGGCATTGGTGTTTTTTTAAAGCGCTGTCTCTGGCCCCCGACATATTCTTTCCACACACTGAACGACAACGACTTATTCCGTGTACTCATCCCCAACCTCAACGTTGGCAGTGTCTCATTGAACGAAAATTGATAATGCCACTGGCAATCTGCCGTCGAATCCTAGATCGGTTGCCTTGTCGCACTGGTGCCACTGCCTGGTGGCCGACAAACATATTCGCCTAATGGCTAACCCTCTCATTGATCCAAGGCTTGCAGCTAGCTGCAAGTCTAGGCCGGATTCCCAACCCTTCAACTTAGCTATCACTCAGTGGAAGTGGAGGAGAGCAAACAAGAAAAGTTCAAATCAGGGAGTGGTTTACGGCACGTTGTCCTACTTGTGAATTGGGGATAAGACTTGGGACTCGATCTAGGTGGAGGAGGTCCCGAGGTCCCGGCCTCGAGTTCAAGTTGTGAGTCGGACATGATATTCAGCATATCCTGAGTCATCGGCATCGCTGAAATTTAATTAGCCTGTTCATGCCAGTGCTTCGAGCCTCAGGCCTCAAGTGTCATAACCTACGAAAAAGTCGGTTTCTCACTGGCACTCCATATGGGTATACTTATGACACACATGAAATAGACGTTACTCTAACTTCCGACAGCGACCTGTCACCGAGCAGGGAATCGGGTGCACGCCTCCCAACTAACCCATTGCAGGCAAGGTCATGGAATGGCGGGAGGGTCATGTCTCTAGCATCTAGGATATGTACCCACATTTCTATACGTTTTGTCCCTTTGACCTCAGATGGCCCGTGGTGGTCACGACAAATGAGAACTGACTGGATCTTTGTCTGCAAACTTTATCTGAGTGGAGGATGGTCTCCCTTGCAAGGACGCTATTTACAGTCGTGGGATTCGCGGTGCACGAAACAGACCTTTAAAAACGTTTTGCGGAGAGCGGTGGCTACATTCAGTGGTGGCCACGAAATTATGTTCTGAAATGTTTTCGCTGGTTGTGAAGAGTCCGGACGGCTTGGGATGAGAGTACAGGCCGCAATGGTCACACTAGGCTGCATGGGAAACATGCAAACCTGGCAATAACGACGAGACGGAGTCTAAGACTCTTATGGCACCCGCAACTTGAATCGATATGAACAGCCTTGCCAGGCGTTCATGGCGACGACGAAAGACTGGTAATAGTAATTGTTCAACACAGTACAGACAATCTTTGGTCGAGATTCGTTCCGGGCGCTTACCTTATCGAAAGGCAGACTCGGAGTTCTGTGCAACTGGTCACGGACTCACGGTGGATCATTTGACTTACAGTCATTCCCCATCTTGAATACGTACCTTGAGTTAACCCCAACTCCGTCAGTGTTTTAGAGAATAGTTGCTCCGGCCGACAAAACTGCCAACCAGCAATAAAAATCGACTCACAGCTTGACGCCAGGGAGCGGGTCTTCATGGCAAGCGCCGCTATAAATTTTTTACACGTGTGTCAGTCCTTTCAACCATTCGGCTGGCAACAGATAATCCTTGCAGACATTCAAGAACACCATTGCATAGTAAACAATGCCGTTCGAGGATTCGACAGGGTTGTAAAGAGCGGAATTTTGTCTGTTTTTTAACTTTTTTTAGCAGCGGGAGGCGCCACAGCTCCACGTGACGTCGACGGGTCAAGCTTCAAAGCTTCATTAAAGATCACAGTCACCACACCAACAACAAACGCTCCAGTCTACCGTGAGCTTCATTATGACCACCTCACTCGACTATCTCAAACAGACGGGCACGACGGTTGTCTCGGACACTGGCGACTTCGAGTGTAAGCACCGACAGCCCCTATTCTGGTCATAGTGCTCATCGGGATGGTTTCGGAATAGCCATTGGCGTGTACAAACCACAGGTATATGACATGTTCCATCATACGCCGATTCTTATTCTCATTCCAAGGACGCCACGACAAACCCAACTTTACTTCTCGCTGCAGCTAACAAACCACAATATGCACACCTGATCGATGTGGCCATCAAATATGCCAAGAGCAAAGACGGAACGCTTCATGACCAGGCGTGCTTTGCTATGGATCGACTCGTGAGTTTTTTTTCTGAAATTTTTTGTTCAGAACTTTCTTCAACCCCGACAGCTAGTTGAGTTTGGGAAGGACATTCTAGACATTATTCCTGGCAGAGTTTCCACAGAGGTTGATGCACGCCTCTCGTTCGATCAGGCAGCGACGAAGAAAAAGGTGGGTTAAATATCCTGTCAACCCACCCATTGTTCTCATGACATGTGCACTTTAGGCGAGGGAGATCGTTGCGCTTTACGAGTCCGTTGGAATCAGCAGGAAGCGTGTTCTCATCAAGATTGCGTCCACGTGGGAAGGCATTCAAGCTGCCAGAGAGCTTGAACAGTCGGATGGCATCCACTGCAACTTGACGCTCATGTTTGGCTTTGCTCAAGCAGTCGCGTGTGCCGAGGCTGGTGTCACGCTCGTCTCCCCGTTTGTTGGACGTGTGCGTTTATACCGAGCCTGAGCGACCAGCGAGGCGCCACTCACATTTTCCGGTGACGCAGATTCTTGATTGGTACAAGAAAACCACCGGGAAGGACTACGAGGGCGACGACGACCCTGGTGTCCAGTCGGTGAAAAAGATATTCAACTACTTCAAGCAACATGACTACAAAACTATTGTCATGGGTGCCAGTTTCCGAAACGTCAGTGACATATATCTTATCGATTTACATTCATGACATCTTCTCATAGGTTGGAGAAATCAAGGCTCTCGCTGGAATTGACTTCCTCACTATCTCTCCGAAGTTGTTGGAAGAATTGAAGAGTTGTACTGAGCCTGTTCTGAAGAAACTCGATGCCGAGAGAGGTGCTTTGTGCTCTGTCCATTACTATCTACTTCACTCACGCGAATTGCCTACAAGCTGCTCAAGCCGACCCCATTCCCAGGGTTTCCTACATCAACAATGAGTCGGAATTTCGCTGGGCACTGCTCCAAGATGCGATGGCCTTCGACAAGCTTCACGAAGGGATCAGAAAGTTTGCAGAAGATGGTGACGCATTGAAGAACGTCTTGAGTCAAAAGTTGCAAGTCGCTTGAAGGTTGCTTCGAAAATTTCTCTGTATTCTGTCAGCAAATGCATTGCAACTGTAGTATTGCTTGAAATGTAACGCTTTCACTGGTGTTAGGTCCAATGTTAGGTTCAAACGTCTCTGGTGCGGATCTTCTCGATCGTTCAGCGTTTTCACCACGATCTGACAACGATGTTAATTGAGCAGCTTGCGTCGAGTTGAATGAGGCTCCACCCACAATGCCTTCGCCGTCGTCCACAAGGACGACAAGTAAACGCAGTCCAGCGCGTCGGAGACAACTTGGAGTCACGTACAAGCACGTGCTTGTCCACGCGAGTCATTTCGATTGGACTGATTCAGTCGGGCTCTATCCCGTAAACAGCGACCAACGTTTGACAACCAAGTAGTACCAGTGTGACACGAGCTGACATTCCTAGGGCAAACATGCACATTCCATCCGTTTCTCCATTCAGGTTCACAGGGCTCACTTACACCCCAGGATCCGGAAGCACCCGGACCCTCATAGAACGCGATACCTCTATGATTCCTATCCATGTTTTATCACAGAAAAACATGTACAACTAGAATGAGCACGGGTCCGAGTCGTTGCTGGCTAGCGAACTGGACCAAGGTTTGTTGTTTGCACACATGTATGGTGTGTAATCCGGGTCCAATTGTGTATTACCGGTGAACGACTGACGTGTGTAGTGGAAGCTGTCTCCATTTCATTCCATATCGGTCAACTTGCTGTCTCTGGGGTTATTCCGCTCTCTCCCTCTGCATGAATGTGATCACGCTCATAGTTTAAATCGTCTGCAAATTTCTGGGAACACGTTTCAAGTAAACCCACATGCCTCGCAACACATGCAACAACCTCACATGACTTCCGACATGAGAGAACTGGTATGATATCACCCGATATTATCCAAGACATTGTAAGTGTTGTCAGGGTGGACAACGATAACTCGCACGCCAGCAAAGGGAGCGTGCGGCCTGTCAATGATGCAAGTTTGGGGGTAGAACCTGGTCCAAGTCTGAGTCTGTCCAGGCCGTAGATCAAAGTACTGGTCCTCTCCACTGTCGCCATATGTAGTGATACTGATGGTGGCGAGGTCCACACTGTCGTTTATGATAGTGATAGTGCCCATTGTCCTATGGTGTCTGCGATCAGTACGTGGCACTCTGAGCAATGACACGATGTCATCATACCTGACGAGGTTGATTTGCGTTTGGAGTTTTAGAGATGTAGGAAGGATACGATTGAAAACTGGGGACAAAGGTGCGACGTGTGAGCACTCGTTGAAGCAGTGGGTAGTAAAGGGGAGGGGGGAAGGGGGGAAGGGGCTGTTGAGACTCACCAAAGGCAATGCGATTGTTTCATGGGGTTTTGGAAAGTGAACCGGTGGTTCTTTTATCCCTTCCGTGGACCACTGCCACAGAAGAGTGTCCAAACACAAGACCAAACTGTTTAATTCAAAGCCTTGCAAGGACCGCTGTGATGTATGCGGATCGAATGTACCAAATCAGATTGTGACTCTTGACCCCAAAGTAGAGTTATTGAGTTTCGCTCTCGAGACTCTGGTCTTTGCAGACTATTTGATCCTCATTATTTCCGCCTGGTTCACTGATTGGCCAAGATATGCACATGCTTAGCGACGTTCAAGTCGAAGGGAAGCGTGTTGAGTAATTATTGAACGAAGCTTAGCTACAAGGCGCGCACCTTTACTAGCTACACTTTAACCCCGGAGACAAAGCGACGACGGAGTGGGCTCTACGCGTTTGCCTGTGAGGAGGCTGGGGCCCGAAAGGGACTTCTCGGGTTGTCCGAATCTGTTTGCCCGCCCGTCGGGCAACCCTCTCCGAAGATCACGGTCGGACCACCAAGCCACTAAGGGCGTCGATTAGTACAGTACTAGGATAAAGGAAGCGGGGGGAAGGTGCGGTTAAAAATTACCTGATCATCGGGCTGTTATGCGCCCGACCTACATACCCCTTAGCCGAGCTGAAAGACCTGAGCCCCACTTCCTGCGAACCAATCACAGGGCACACAGTGGCCAGAAAGTTGTTCCCCAATGTTACGTTGTAACACTAGCAAGTCCGAGCGATAGCCCGAGAACTGAGTAAACTTCAATGTTGTACGTTCGTAGTACATTGCTCAACTATTACACCACTGGGCTTGCAATCAGGGCCTTAATGAGAGACTAAGCAGAATGGGAAATCTCACCTAGCATTAGTATCTCCATGGGGAAGACCAGGGAAGAGAGAAGGGCAGCGAACATGGCAGAAATTTGAATGAGCAAACAATCAAGTGCCCAACAATGACTGAACAATGCACTGGATCTTACCGCGCAATTCAAGCGAATGAACACACATGACATGGGTTTGGATATGGGTAAATGAGGAAAAGAAGAGGGACTCGGAGGCCACACGGTCATCGTAAATTTGAAAGAAGCCAGTGGATGCAGTTGGCGCGGATCAGCAGATATTAGGGGGGACGACATTTTCCGAACACCCAAACAGCGCTCCGAATAGCGAAACAATTTGTCGATTTGGACATGATTTTCAACTTGGGGGGATGCTGTAAACGGTTCAACAACTTGAAAGGTATACGCCTACCACTGGCAGGACGTTGCAGTCCATGTCACTTCTGTCATTGCACACCATGGTCGAAATCTAGACGGTGCGGACATGTAGAACAGAACGAAGCCCCTGCAACGTCGAAGATGGAGTTGATGGCACGGAGCCTCTGAGGTACAACAGAGAGAGTAAACCTCTGTTGCCGTGGGTGTCACCGCACAGTGGAACATGAGTGGATCTCTCGTAGAGTGCCAAGGACCGCAAAGGCGGTACAATGTGAGTCGTGCAGTGTTCAATTTCGTGTCGAAGCGCGCTGGGTCAAAATGCAGCCTAAGCGAGAACTGTCTGGTCACGCGTCACCAGCGGAAAGTACTGTCACAGCCTGAGGCCCTTTACCGGAGGACTAGCACCTACATTACCAGGAACAACGACCTACTAGTAGAACGAATTTGCTTCAACCGATGGGCCGTCCAGAAGTTCCGTGCGTATCCTACACATTTATTCGAGCAGGGGATTAGCGTATTGACAACCCGTGCACTGGGAACCACTGTCAACTTCCGTGCTCATCTCTCTATAGGACTGGGATTTCGTCATGGTATATGTAGTACGCCCGCCCGACATCCCACTATTCCATTCGTCCTTGGATTGAGGAACGACGAGTGGGCATGGACAACTGGACCAAGAGAATACTGAAGCTTGGAGAAGTTCGCCAATCTGGTTGTTTGGGGTCCACTCTGCCTTTGTCGTCGTCGTCCACAGAGTCGATGAACGCCTCACGGAACTGGACTAGACACGTTCTTGACTATCAAGACCAAGACAACCCTACCCATCATAACCTAACTACAACCACACTGGATTCTCTCTGGCGCCAAACCTGACAGTAACACGTCATCAAGATTGATCACTGAGATACTCTAAGAGATTTCATAGATATGGTGACGGTCCGCAGTAGTTCCCTTTTCCTTGAGGCCGTCTGTGATGTTTTTTTTTGTGCGTGTCCCTGGCACAATCAACATGTCCGAATAGAGTCATGATGTGCTCACGCGATCTCTCCACCTCATCGTCCTTCTAATCCCGGTTACTATGGTTTGGCAGGCACAACCAAGTATGCCAAGACTGAACAAGATCAGGATCGAAGCTAAAGGCTTGAACAACATCCTTGAGGCTTCAAGGTCCGCCAGCCTCGTCTACGACCGCGAAAGAAACTACCTTACTTGGCATCGACGCTGCGGAATGCGCGTTTCAGGCGAATGGTATTTCTCTCTCTTCGGTTCTATTGCTGGCTGACGACGACGGGAACAGCGAACGAAAGGTATGATCGGGCAGTCGACGCTGCGGAGTCGTCGATAGTGTCCCTACGACCCACGTCCCTCTTTGCTTGTCGTTCGGGAGTCACCGACTCGGGCTAAACACGTTGTCTACTGTCAGGACCAAGACCACCTCCATCATCGAAAGGTCCAACGGCGCTGAGGGATGTTGGCCCCGACCTCTCGTTAAACGCGCCACTGTAATTGCACAGGCCCCTGCTCAGTTCACAACACACGGTCCATCTGCTACCGACCCAAGCACCCCCGCTCCACCACTTCCGATGACATCCCCAAGAGAGTCACTCAGCCGCCAAGAAGCGCCTCCCCCTGGTCACCAGCGCCATGTCGCTGATCCGAAGAAGATGTCTAGGAAGGTGATGCAAAACATATTGTTCACAGCTTTTCGAGAAGCTGCCATCAAATTCTAGATCGGTTGTCCTATCGTGCTGCGAGACTGATAGGACTACTGGAATAGCAAAGAACCTTGGTGGAGGTGATGGATAATCATCGATATCGCAGGCATGCGCTTGATCGTCCCCCACCCCCAGGCGTAAACAAGGGGATCACGCAGAGTCGGATTTGCCATCTGGAGTAACATCCGTTGTGCGTCGCGTTTGCGTGTACAGTAAGTAGTAGGTATTTTACTGACTCGAATAAACGATTCAACAACATGACATGTGTACACTTGGCCGGTATTGTTACCATGGACACGGCGAGTCGGACGGCCAAAACGAAACACGCACCGAGCGTAAGCAGCGTCCAAGAACGCGAACACGTCACGTCGCCAATTTATGGTGCGTGACCCAATGACTTGCTAGCTTGCAACAGTGAAGGAACGTTTTGGCATATGAATTGGGCGGCATCGCGAATCGAACATGGGGTCGGAGCACTGAGCTCGGATCAGGCCAACTTTGACGAGCACGAGCGAGTTGCCACCCAGTCAGAATATGAAGGGATTGCTTGGCACGTGGTCCACTCTCACCCCCATTCGCAATTTGACCCAGTGAACATGAACGGGCACGCCTTAGGCCCAATCAACAGTCAAGACCGTCGCTCGGAACAAGGTCAAGATTGAAGCTCGAAGGACGTCAAAGTGTACATTAGTACGCTAGCCCATGGTTTTGCTTATTCATGTGCGCCTTCCTGGCCCCTCCAGCGCATAGTATGGTGTGTAATTCGGGTCCCATCAAGTATCACCGACGAATGCCTGACGTGTAGTTGAGAGAAGCTGTCTCCATTTCATTCCACACTGGTGAACTTGCTGTCTCTGGGGTTATTATGCTCCTTTCCTCGCTAGTTTACGTGCAAATTTCCGGGAACACTGTTTCAAGTGAACCCACGTGCCTGACAACACACACAGCTTGAACAACCTCATTCCAGTATTAACGTCCGACATAACACTAGGGAACTGACATGATATCCCCCAGGGTGGGATGTCTCCTATAAGGTGATATGGTACGTGTTGTCAGGGAAGACAGTCATCACCTGCGTACTACCATCATGAGGTTTGTAAATGACGCAAGTCTGGGGGAGGGTCCTGGTCCAATGCTGAGTCTCTTGAGGCCGTACATCAAAGTACCGGTCCTCTCCGCTGTCGCCATATGTAGTGATACTGACGGTGGCGATGTACCCAGTGAAGTTAATGATAGTGATAGTGCCCATTGTCCTATGGTATTTGCGGTCAGCACATAGCACTCGGAGCAATGACACGATGTTATCATACCTGACGAGGAGTTTTAGAGATGTAGGAGGGATGCGATTGAGAACTGAGGACAAAGGTGCGACTCGTGTGAGCATTGGGAACATTCGCTGAAGCAATGGATAATGAAGGGGGTCGGGGCTGTTGAAACTCACCAAAGGCAACGCGATTGTTTCCTGGGTTTTTAGAAAATGATTCGGTGGTCTTTTTATCCTTTCCGTAGGCCACTGCCACAGACGACTCGAGGTCCAAACACAAAACCAGAACTGTTTAATTCAAAGCGACCGCTGTGATGGATGAGGATTGAGCCTAACCCAAAGTGGAGTTATTGAGTTTCACTCTCGAGACTGTTCGCCTCACCATCATTGACATCACCACTTACTCAAGGTTCAGCAGATGAAATCATCCTAAGGGGCATCGATTAGCAGTACGTAGGAAAACGGGTGAAGGAAGCGGGGGGAAGGTGCGGTTAAATAAGGAAATTACCTGATCATCAGGCTGTTATGCGCCTGATCTACACCTTAGCCGAACTGAGAGCCTCGAAAACATACAGTCCTCACTTCCTGCGGACCAATCACAGGCCACACAGCAGCCGGAAAGTTGTTCCTGGTGGCTCAATCGAACAGTGAATGATATTCCGTCACGTTGCATGGCTCGTGATGTGTAATGAACCAGCATGCCCCGCTACACGGCTCGGCGCTCAAGCTGGTTAGCTTGTATATAGAAAAAAAAAGGAGCGAGCTCCGGGTTCATGCCTCTCTCTCTGTTGACGCACTCTCTGACAGCTTTCCATAGGGAAGACCGGGTAAGAGAGAAGAGAAACGAACACGGCGAAAAATTGAATGAGTAAGCAACCAAGCCGACAATGACTAAACAATGCACTGGATCTTACCGCGCGATTCAAGCGAGTGAACACACATGGGTGTATGGATTGGATATGGATATATGAGGAAAAGAAGAGGGAGGTAACACGGATCAGGATCGTAAATTTGAAAGAAGCCAGTGGATGCGGTTCGCCCGGATCAGCAAATATTGGGGGGACGAAAGAGACGACATTTTCGAACATTCAAACAGCGCTCCGAATAGCGGAGCAATTCGTCAATTTGGACATGATTTTCAACCTGAGAGTATGCCTCGATGTGGTGTAAACGGTTCAACGACTTAAAAGGTATACGCTTACCACTGGCAGGATGTCTTCTGTCATCGGATACCACACTGTGATATGTCGGTGCGAACATTCAAATGATAGTGACGCGACTCGATGTAGAACCACATGCCCGCAACGTCGGGAACTGAGTTGTCCATTGTTGATGCCACGGACGCTCTGAGGTACACGTGAACGAAGACAGTAAACCTTGTCGCCGTGGATGTCGCCGCACAGTGGAACATGAAGTGGATGTCTCGTAGAGTGCTAGCCAAGGATCGCAAAGGCGCGTGCAATGTGAGTCATGCAGTGTTCAATTTCGAGTCGAGGCGCGCTGACATCGGTCCTTGAGCGAATACAATGAGAGTTGGCGAGAACTGGCTAAGTTGGTGTTGTCCTCGCCCGAGAGTGTGGCGACGAGCGAAGGCTTCAGTTTGGTTGCCGTACTAACGGAACCGCAACCGCAGCAATTTTGAGTGGTTGCCGCGACTCTAAAATCACGTTGTCGAGATTGTTGCCATTTTCCCCGACTTATGGGTCGACTGACGACGGAGTCCACAGCCTGAGGCCCTTTGTCGGATGCCCAGTGCCTACATTTTCAGGAACAACGACCAAGAGCGAATTTGCTTCGACCGAGGCTGTCTCAAAGTGTTGTGCATATTCATTCCGGTAGGAGATTATTGACAATTTGACTTGTGACTTGAGTACTTGGTACTTAACCATCGTCTCTCGTGCTCACGCGATCTCTCTGTAGGGCTGGGATTTTGTCATGGCATAGTACGCCCGCACGACATCGACATCCCACTATTCCATTTGCCCTTGGATCGAAGAACGACGAGTGGGCATGGACAACTGGACCAAGACTGTCTCCCCGAACAAGATTGAATACTGAAGCTTGGAGAAGGTAAGCACCTCGATGCTACGTCCGCGTATGCACCTATCGCCATTACACCCAGGACTGAGTGATGACACGGGCTGGTAGGCAGGGAGAGCGGGCCAAGCATATTTCCCCAATGAAGAACGTCATGGTGGCGCATCACAAAGGTTATGTCGTCTAGACATCATCATGGCTCTGCCGTGGGGTGCACGTCTCAAATGGTACATCTCTTGGTTCTGTTGCTGACCGACCAACGACGGGAATAGCGAGTGGAAACGTATAACCATGCTATCAGAACTGCGTCGAGTCGCCAACCTGGTCGATTGGGGTTCCGCTCTGCCTTTGTCATCCAGAGGTCGATGAACACCTTTCCGGACTGGACTAGACATGTTCTTGGCTGTCAAGGCCAAGACAACCACTACCCCTGCGACGTCATAACCTGATCACAACCACACTGGCTTCTCTCTAGCGCCAAACGGATACTCTGAGGACTAGCTGATGTCGTAGATACGAGGACGGTCCGCAGTCGTTCCCTTTGCCGTCGAGGCCGTCTATGATGTGTTTTTATTGGTGCGTGTCTCACAACCAACGTGTCCGAATAGAATAGGCTGGTGCGCAGCGATCTCTCCGCCTCGTCGTCCTTCTAATCCCGGTGGCTATGGTTGAGCAGGAACAACCAAGTACACCAAGACCGTCTTTTCGAACACGAACGCGAATCCAACAGATCTTGTCTGTGTCCGAGCACTATTATCCATGTGTTATCACTAATACATCACAGGAACGCGACGGAACCTTTGAGCGCCTGTCCCGGAACGGAGAACCACTTCTTCAAACGCTGGGCATTGGAATGCCCAATATACAGATGACTACTGGGTCACATGGCCATGCACGGCGCTATCGGCACGTATTCCCGGAAGGAGCACCGGTATGCCCGTGTTCCGTTCATTTCATGTCCCACTGCGGGTCTCACACCAACCGTACGATGACCTTGAGCGGCCGTGATCATTCTGCTCGATGAAGCAATGCTGCGACCGGCGTGAAGCCATCGCTACGCCGACGGATGTGTTTCCGGTCGCGCGTTCGTCGTGACGTCGTAGATAAATCGCATGAAATTTGTGCGAAGGTAGTATTCTAGGTCCATATAGTTGAGTAATGAGTGTATCCAAAAAATTGAGCCTTCCTCTTCGCAAGGTCAGCTTCAACAGACAACACAACGGTACGAAGAACAAGGGGTAGTGAAAAACAGTGCACCGGATCCTACTGGGCACATATTTTTAACACATATTGAACATAGATGTACTAAGGTCAACTATCAATGTATCGATATGATTATGTAGGGAAAAAAAAGGTGGGGGGACAAAGGAAAGACGTCTCTTATTCTTATTCTTATTCGAAACACAAACAAAGTGGTTAAACACGCTCATAGATAGACCAGACCATTAACACAGACGGTAGAGGGAAAGAAAGGTCGGACCATGTACATACCGTCAACAGGGGAAAAGAAGAAAATAAATCAAAGAAAAAACAGCCACTATGCAGTGTCCCCTGCGGTTATGTCAGAGTTACCGCTTCCGCTTACCGCTGATCACAGGCTCCACATCCGAAATGATCCCTGCCAACATGATACCCCCCTCGGCACTCGCACTCCGACTGCCGTCGCCTTCGGAACCATCGTCATGTGGGCCGGACGAGTTACCGGGGAGTGGAAGACCAAACCCGGGTCCGCGCGTCACGAACCCAGATCGATCGTGGTTCTGGCTCTCCCCATCGTGGGCATAGATATCACGATCGTCTGCGTCAACGTCCAACATTTCGGTGTCTATATCCACGTGCTCAGATAGGTCCACGACGGGGACCATTGGTGGGATCGCGATGTGACCATCCGTACGGACAGTCGGACGTTGTCGTCGCGACCGATGATCGTTACCGAGGAGGTCAGTCTCGACCTCTGTTTCAGCACCATCACGAGCGAGAGGAGGTGGACTGGCGAGTCGACGGGCTGATGTGGCGGGGGCGAAGGTTGGGGGGGAGGGAGCGACAGCGCCGACGTCTTCCCATTCAATAATGTCATCGTCTTCTGGTTCTGGTTCGTGATCTATTTCGACGTCTTCGTCGAGATCTGCGAAACTGCGGCAGAGGGGACATGAAAAGGCCGTGTTGTGCTTCTCGAGGAGAGGGCGTATGCATTTGTAGTGGAAAGCGTGCGAACAGGGTGCGATGAAGAGGGCTTGACGGATGGTGACGGAAAAGAGACCTGGGTATCGAGAATAAGCAAGGCGAGTCGCAGAAAAAGAGAGGACCGCACATATGCAACAGTCTGGAATGTTGGTCTTGGGCAGTCGTTGTTTTCCCTTGGATAGTTCTTTGGGGGCTGGGTCTGTGGTGACAGCGAGTGCCTTGAGCTGACTGATGGCATGCGTGCTGGTGGAGAGGGTGATAAGCAGAGGCGATGACGATGACGATAAGATACAGACTTGAAGGCATTGGCTCCTGCCTGCCACTCTCTGCCGACCTCGATTTTTATCTTGACAGACTTGTAAATGTCCTCTGAACCGCCTTGGTAATCGACGCCGAGCTGGAGGACATCGCCATCTCTGAGTTGGAAGGGTCTGGACTCTTGACCGGCGGGGGAAAGACGGAGGTGATTGAGAAAAGTGCCGGAAGAGGATTTGGTATCCTTGATAAAGAACTTTCCGGAATCAAACCAAATTTCAGCATGAGAGCGGGAGACGACTTTTGATTTGAAGGCAAGTTTGTTGGATGAGAGGAGATTGGCTGCGTTGAGACCGATGCCGGATCTGTCTGTGAATCTGCCTATGCGTAGTGGTGGATCGTCGTCCTTGAGATCGCGGGTGATGGGCTCGAAGCGGAGAGTGCGGCGTGAGTCGAGATGGGGAACGAGGCGGATGCGATGTGCCTGGTTTGGGGACGAGGAGGTGGAGGATGGGCCGCGATGAAGTTGGGGTGGGACTGAGAGAGGCATTAATTCAGCGGTGAGAGAATCCAATGGAGGGGGAGGAGGAGGAGCGGTAGCAGGCTGTACTGTGGGGGGAGGAGAGCCAGGTATGGCGGTAGAATTGGGTTGACCGGTGGAGCGCCTTCGCCTGAGGATATGTGAGATGCCGAGAGAGGCAGAGACGGGTGTTGTCTGAGGGTTTCCGTTTGCGGCGAGCTGCGGGATGATAAGACCGGCTGGTGCAAAAGACCTGCGACGGTGAGCGCGGGTGTTTGGAGGGACGGGACTTGCGGGTGGTGATGGGGGAGAATCTTGTTGGGTTGGCGCTGGTGGAGAAGTGCCAGAGAGACCGCGCGACGGTCGCGCACGAAGAAAGGAACCCAAAATGGTCGAACGCAATGCTGGTGGAGACTCGGCGTTGGCCACGGATTCCATTCGCTTTCCAATACAAACAGCAACGCTGAGCTCGAGTAAAAAAAGAAAAAGAGGAGGAGGAGGAGCAGACCCGAACTTGAATAATTTTCTCGGGTTTCAGTCTCAACGGAGGCTGAGCATGTCCCCAAATGAAGGCACAGCTCCGAGTCGCAGCGCCACTTTACCCTGAGCCGATATGATGAACACCAACTCATCATCACCGCATTAATCGTTTCCAACGTCGACGAGCCTCATAGGGCCATTGACAGAGGAGTATCGAATGGTCGCAGTGACACAGGTTTCACCGCAACACATCACAGCGCCCGCTAAAGATTGCGATTTTCGGATACAATGATCCCATCACATCGTCGCTGGGCAGTGACTAGTCTCGTTGCTCGGAGGTTACGCCTGTCTAAACCCTAAGACGACCACAAACTGAGTCTTGGACTTGTAAAACATAGTATACATATGGCTCGATTGTGATTGGCTACGGCAGATTCCGGACACAACCGGAATTCATGCGACCTCCCTCTCATCTCCTTACACCAATCCACCATGCAGACTTTGCTCTCTCTGTCTGCACGCTCAGCCGCATGTCGCACATTGCTGCGCACATTCGCATCCTCTGCTGCCAGGCGACAGGCAGTGCCTTCCGAGAAACCAACCCTGATGAAAGAGTTCAAGATCTACCGCTGGGTAATTACCTCTCTCAACTTACACGCTCACATTCACCCTTCGGAACCTACACCAGAATCCAGATGAGCCAGAAAAGAAACCCACTCTCCAGTCCTACTCCATCGACCTTAACCAAACAGGTCCCATGGCACGTCCCCCCTCACCTTGGCGTTCTCAGCTCTGACATGTCGCTTCCGTACCCGTGTACGTATAGGTCCTTGACGCGCTCATCAAGATCAAGAACGAGGTCGACCCTACACTCACTTTTCGTCGCTCCTGCCGAGAGGGTATATGTGGCTCTTGTGCCATGAACGTTGATGGCCAAAACACCCTCGCCTGTCTCTGCCGCATCGACAGGAACGCGAGCAAAGACACCAAGATCTACCCCCTTCCACACAGTTCGTAGCGTCCCCTCTTTATCTTTCCACGCATGACTCATTCTCGCTCTCAGTGTATATCGTCAAGGACCTCGTTCCTGACCTCACCCTCTTTTACAAACAATACAAGTCTATCAAACCTTATCTGCAAAACGACAACCCACCCGAAAAGGGCGAGTTTTTGCAATCACCAGAGGACCGCAAGAAGCTCGACGGCCTGTACGAATGTATTCTTTGCGCCTGCTGTTCGACCAGTTGTCCGTCTTATTGGTGGAACCAGGACGAGTATCTCGGCCCTGCAACTTTGATGCAGGCATATCGCTGGATTGCTGACTCTAGGGTGCGTGTTGTGACGTGATGTCGTGTTGCGTGACTGACGTGATGGGATCGACGTACAGGATGCATATGGGGCACAGAGAAAGGAAGTGCTTCAGAACGAGATGAGCATGTACAGGTGTCATACCATTTTCAACTGTGGGTCGTCATGGTTTGTATCGTGAGCCATTTCTCATGCTTCTTTCCTAGGCTCGCGTACCTGCCCCAAGGGCCTGAACCCCGCCGCAGCTATTGCCAAGATCAAACTTGAACTCGCCGCAGACTAGAAGGTTCCCTTGCGTTTCATGTGTGGATCGGGTTTAAAGCGTGGGTTGGCTGGATCGTTACTCATCTCGTGTTGTCATTTTACTACAATTATCCCATGGCTACAATGCCGTGTCCTCAAACCTGTTCCGCATGTGTATTGCGCAAAGACGGGACTTTGTGATACAGGTATATGAACAGATTCTCCGTCCCAACCTCGATCGCAACTTTACTCGCAACACTGATTCCCTGAATCCATCCTGCTTGTTACGTTATAAAGTTGTCGACCTGAATACCGACAAACCATCGTCCGCGAACCCGCACGAGCTTCAGACTCATCCATGAGCTTGAGGTGTCTAATCATGGCCCACTGTCTTTTTCCACTGACAAGGATTGCAGTGCGACCCGACGACTCTATTCTTTTCACCCATAGTATTTGCCCCGGTCAGTCTCGACGGGGGCCCAACCCGGTGTCACCGCATCACCTGCTGCAGCATTCGCTCCCGTCCAATATTCGTCGGATGCCCACCGCTTTTGCGCGTCAACTGGCTTCGTCCATGGTTCTCTCGGACACAACATGACGCGTTTGTGATTACCTTTCCTTTATCCAGACTGATGCGTTGGTAGTCTAACCCTTGCACCCTCGGTCGTGACAAATCCATCTTTTTCAAGCCTTGCTCGCAGACCCATCTCATAACACGATCATCATCGGGAATGTATGCGCGTTCTCTCCCGATCGATCGATGACATCAACACACATTGCACCCGCATCGTCCAAGGCTCTTCGTCCACAAAGTAGGTTACCTCTCGTTCGCTTCTTCAAGGTGCCAACCACCATCTGATCCGTTCGGGTTTCCATCAAAGTAAAATGCGAGTGGAAGGCGTACTCGAAGGGCGTATCGGCGCGCTCAGGGTAATTCAAGTTACTGTATGCTGACAGAGTCGATGGATGTGGTAGAACTCGTGAGTATCGTTTCTATTTCGGGGAGCGGTGCCCGTACCAACGATTCTCTCAGACTGTGCTGAGCCAGGATGGATTCCAAAGGTACGCGTCATGTTCTGTCTGCGTGAACGGCGGTGAATTGATATAGCCCGCGGTTGAACAGTTGCAGTGACGGGCCAAATATACACTGGTTGCATCGACGGGGTAATCCAGCTTGGTCGCGAGGCCCAGGAACTTTGTCCACCCGGACACCCTATGTGATTTGTCTCGTGGACCTGCCTTGCAGTTCGCCTTGGTGATCGCTTTGGAGCGACGAGGAGACAGGATGATGATGATGATTGTCCTCTTCCGAGACACAGTTCACCTATGGGTCACGGTGACCGGTCAACGTTTGTAAACAGTCTTGCATCAGCCGCTGGCCTTGACCAGATAGAACACCCTGATCGGTCATCCCTGTCGAAGAGGCTTGTAGCTGATCTCTCCACAGGGGTTATTGAGGATCTCAGCGCGGCCTCTTCCAAAAGGACACGATTACTATTGGTTGATGTCGTTGGGCGACCTCATAGTCAATCTCTCTGCCCGGTACATCCATCTCGTCTTGGATGGATGAGGCCATTGCCTTGTGTCGAGAAGCTCTGACCTTATCCCAAAAGGACGCCCTGATTGGTCGAGGTGGCTGCACGACTTTGGGAGTTAAAGCGCTAATCTCGGAGCTCTCTACCTTGACAGTGCGCGCAACGTAACAAGAGAGCTCGCAGCTTTCTTACGTCTCGCCCGTTGCTTGATTTCCTTCAGACTCTTCTATGTGTGCCGGGTTAGTTGTTCGGTATGCTCCGACCCGGTTCGAGCCGATAGCCTGAGAAGGGAACTTCGATAGAATTATTAGTACTCCAAGCATGCCACGTAGATGTACCAGTAACCAGCACGTATCATGGCGACGTTTGGAAAAGCCACATTCAACGCCGTGTCCTACGCCGCTTCTAGACCGACTTACCCTCGCGCGCTCTTCGACCATGTCTTTCGCTTCCACGGTGGAGGTGCAGGTGGGGGGCGATGGGATATGGCCGTCGATCTTGGATGTGGGACGGGTGGGTGACCTGTGTGAGGATCGGGAAGCTGTTGCACTCACGTCGGATGGCGGCAGGACAAGCGACTGTCGAGCTGACGCCTTTCAAGCAGATCGTCGGCGTCGATCCGAGTGCGGGGATGGTTGATGCTGCGCGTCGTGCGCTCGCTGCATCCGGCTCCCAGGATTCCGCGGCCGCATCTGGCACTAACGATGAGCGGATCACATTTGTACAGTCTCCCGCAGAGAAATTGACCTTCTTGGCGGATGGGAGCGTGGATGTGATGATTGCTGGTACGTCAATCCAGTCCTCGTTCGCTTCGTGCGATCCTGATGTTGGAGTTGGGGTGGTACGACAGCGCAAGCTGGCCATTGGTTCGATTGGTCTCGCATGTGGCCAGAGGTAGCTAGGGTCTTGCGCAAAGACGGGACGTTTGCCGTCTGGGTACGTGGTTTAATCCTGATCCTCACATTTTCATTTCGACCAGACGCGACGACGTAGAACTACTCGGAACTCCGACTTCCCAAGTACCCCACCCTGACGCCCCTTCTAACCCACTTTTTCCAAGGCACCGATCCAGAGACGTCCATTGGACCGTATTGGCAGCAACCGGGACGCTCGATTTTAGAAGAGCATCTGGTGGGCATTCCGGATGCAAGGGACATCGTCCCTGGTGCATTCAACGCACTTGAGCGCCTTTATTTCACAGGTACGGCCAGGTCGCCCACACGCCTATGGTGCTGATTCACCCCCTCACCCTGGTCACCAGGAGCATACCATCCACACCTACCCTCGTCTCAACCCATCCTCATGCGCAAGCACATGACTTGGAATGATCTCTATGCATACCTGCGTACAGCCAGCGCATTGCACACCTTTTTGGAGCAACACCCAGAGGACACGGGGAATCCCGAGGGCGACCTCGCTATGCGGTTCTGGAGGTCGTTGATGCACGGAGCGGAGGCACAGAATGGCGAGGGGGCAGTAGTGAGACCAGAGGAGATGGTCGAAGTGGAGTGGCCGCTGGCGATGATTTTGGCCAGGAGGGCGTAAAGAGTGTAAGTTGCCGGTTGCAAGATTACAAAGTAATTCACCTTGGCCCCGAATCAAGATGAGATGATGAACTCTTCCCAACATATCATCCTCGCAAACAGTCAGCTGCTTCCATCGCATTCGCATCGATAGCGATAGCGTTTACTTTGGTTCAACCGTTCAACCTGACGATGTCAACGCGTTCCAAATGTGTTGCAACGTATCCCTCGCATTCAAACACGACGCCATAAGTGAGAGATATGGCGATCCGTGGTGACACCCACGACGACAGAAGCTTTCCATTCATTTGCCAAAGGATGCACGACATCTTGATTCCCGCAATTGTTTCACTATTATGGTTGAACGTCGATGTGTAATGTCGCGTCCCGACTGTAGAGGCGTGGTGGGGACGTCTATGCCATCTGCACTAGGAAGCCATGTCTAGTTCATCGACGGTATTCGGGATTACAGTCTAATTCCGAGACTCCGATGATGTAGCCTCACCTGACCAGACTCGCACTTATTTTTATTCAGTGTTGGGGATCCGACGGTCTCCGTTGAAGCTCACCTGCACCCTCCAGCCCATTCCGTTTGTTCGCTTATCCATGGCGACCTTTGGCAAGACCAACTTCAACACCGCCGTGTACGCCGCGTCTCGCCCAACCTACTCACAGGCGTTGTATGACTTCATATTCGACGTGCACAAGCGCTCTCCGGATGCCAAGTTCGAGCGGGCTGTTGACCTTGGTTGTGGAACAGGTAAGAGGTGCAGTGGCGAGAAAAGAACCAATGCTTACTGGTAAATCCGTGGATGATACTCAAGGTCAAGCGACCATCGAACTGAAGCCATTTGGATACGTCACCGGGGTCGACCCGAGTGAGAACATGATCCGCTCTGCACGCGAGATACTACGAGAGAGAGAGCACGACGTCCACGATGATGGCAACCAACCAGGACCGGTCATTGACTTTGTACAAGGCTCCGCCGAAAAACTAAATTTCCTGCCGGACGATAGCACGGACTTGGTCATTGCTGGCACGTTTGGATTTCATACCTCATCATCTCTTTCGCTCGTCTGACGACTGTGTTTTGATGTCGATCCGATCTTGCAGCCCAAGCTGGTCACTGGTTCGATTGGTCAAAGATGTGGCCTGAGCTCGCACGGGTCATGCGCAAAGGTGCAACAGCTGCTTTCTGGGTCAGCTTTCTCCCTGCGTTGGCGTCTTCCCCGCTTCTGCTCGATCCGAAAACCACTGACGTTCGACTTGCGTTCTACCTATTGAACAGATCTATTCCGAATTCCGCCTACCCCAATACCCCACACTGACACCGCTCATCGTTGCTTATGACCAGGGTACGGATCTCGACGCCTCCCTCGGTCCGTATTGGCAACAACCTGGACGGTCGGTGCTCAACGGTCATCTCATCGCTATCCCCGAGGGCAAGGACGTTGTCCCTGGGGCGTTTGAGCCACTCGATAGGGTGTATTTCACAGGTAATTTATCTATCACGATATTCCCTTCACATCACCAATCCTGTTAAACGTTCACCCAGGCGCATACCACCCTGACCTCCCGTCGTCCCGCCCCATCTTGCTGAGAAAGATCATGTCATGGGAGGACCTCCTTGGATATTTCCGTACGTGGAGTGCCTTGCACACGTTCAAGGAATATCATCCGAGCGACGCGGCGCATCCGGACGGGCCACTCGAAGTGCGGTTCTGGAAGGCGTTGAGAGAGGGGGCTGCACGGTCGACAGAGGGAGGGCTGCCAGACCAGGTGGAGGTGGAGTGGCCAGTGGCGATGGTGTTGGCGCGCAAGGCGAGTTGAGGATGGAGTCGATTGTCGTATAAATACACCTCGTGTGTGGGTGTGGACAGATTTATCCACCACCCCTTGCTGTTGGATTGGGGAACCTACCGCAGACGCGAAGATCACATCCAAGTAGCAGGCGAAAGGCCGAAAACCCATATATTATAACTTGCACGCGTCTCTTCCTCCACTCACTCGAGTAGGATAAAATTGACCCAAGACTCGAGTACAATAGGCGCCGGGCCGGCGTCGCTTCTTACATAATCCTATCGTGCCCGCATCTTCAGCTTGATTGCGGGGGAGGGCAGAAAATCTTGGTTAATGGCATGTTCCAGTGTGGATAGTGCCGCACGATGTATATATTGGTCCTTGACAATATTGCTGAGACCTATGGAGGCAACGCTGTCAATGTTGTCATTCAAACAAATAAGGCGACGGTACGTACATCAAAGTAAAGTCGAAAGTCGTAGGAGAGAAATCCTAAGAAGAAATTGTTATAGAAATTTGATTCGTGGAGTTTCAACGACGAGAAGAGACTGGAGTCCTGCGCAGCACCGGAAGTCCAAATGCTTAACTCGAGTTACCTAGGCATCGGACTTCAGCTTACTTATCAAATGAAGATGAGTCCATTCGGCATACAGGGAGTAACAACTGAGTGGGGTTTATACGAGTGGGGGATGGAGAAACATGCGAGTCGGGAGGGGAGATAGATAGTACACTGGCATGGAGGTCAACAGTGTCCGTTATGAGTATGAAAAGGACGAGACGGAGGAGAGACGAACCTAAACAGCCGTTCGACGGTCAAAGCACCTGTCTGCACCAATAGCGAACCAATAGATAACGGAGCGCCGAGAAACGAGAACGAGTCGCAGAATGACAAGGAGCGGCATGGGGATAGGAGAGGGGGAACAGTCGTAGGAACAAACGATACGAGACGTCTCGCCAAGCTCTTGACATTAGGTTGTCAGTTATAAGTACGAGAGGATGAGGCAAAAGGAAGAGACGAACCTAGTAGTTGTCGTTATTGAAGTAGAGATTGGCATCGGGGAACTGACTTTTGATGACATCCCAGAGCGAGTGCATTGGCGTCCCAAACGTGATGTCGAAGGAGTCGTTTCCTCCCTGCCACCGGTGAGGAGGGCAACGAACTTGCCGAGGGCGTCGACGATAATGGACCCAGAGTCCCCGCGCATGGAGAACGGACCGGTGCCATTGTCATAGGGGTAGACTGCTGCTTCTACTGAATCGTGGTTGCCTACGAGAGTAGCGGCGAACATGAGACTCGAACCGGTTCGAGTCTCATGTTCGCCGCTACTCCGTCCGTTTAGACAACCAATCGTGGACAGCGTGGCGCGGCCGCGTTTTATAACGTGTTGCACGGGGTCGTTCATGAGGTTTTTGCTATTTGGCGTGCGTATCTCTTTGGCAAAGACAATACCTCGGAGCTCAAGGAGACGCTCGACTGGATAATCGAAATGGGGGGGCACGTCGATGCGAGGGTACATCAAGTGGATAAACTTGGTGGGGTTGATCTCAGGGCCAGGAATATGAACAGTTGGATTAGACACCTTTAATAAGACGGATTAGCACGCACCTAAGTCGAGCACGTTGCCCCTGAAGTTCCGCGAGAACTTCTTGTCAAGGTTAATGACACAAACATCCATAGTATGACTGTGAGGATTGGTACAGACACTGATGGGACTCGGAGGAGCCCAGACGACGTGTCCTATGACCCGGTCCCCCGGGTTCGTCCACTTCTTCTGTATCTTCACGGAGAAATTATTGAGCTGCTCAATCACCGCTCGTGTCTTGGTCAGCTCGCATTGAGTCTCCTGCAGCTCCCTTGTCGCCTCCTCAGCGTTAGGGCCATCGTCCTTCGACCTCTCCGTTAACGTCGAAACCAGCTTCCCCATGACGAAAACCGCGGTGTTCATGATGTCGATTTGGTTCTGAATAGAGACAAGGAAGTCGTCGAAAGCTGCACTGCCCATGAGAGCGACCTCCTTCTTAGGCCTGGCTTTGTAGGTGTGGTCAGAATTGCGCTCATCTTCTCGAGGAAAGGAACATACAAATGTAGGTGTATGCATTATCGTCTTCGTCTTCAGGGAACAGGACGTGGCAGGCCGTGACGGCATACAGATCCTTACCCGCTTTACCCGCTTTGAAGTAGAAACCCATTGTTCCCTGACAACTGAGCATCTTAAAGCCAGCAATAGGTAGGCTATTTGCAGTAGTCACGGGATCGATGACGGCCTTGAGGGGATTGGTACCCGAGACGGGTGTAAACAGTTCAGGACCACTGGAGCCCTCAGCCACCGACTCACGGTACGCAACATCGAGGTCAGAAATGCCATACTCCCTGAGAAGACCGAGGATGTCGATGGAAGATTCAAATGCGACCCCGCCAGTGAGAGTACCGGGCAAGATTCCTATCCAAATCGTGACAGGAGTGATAACCGCTGTCTTGTACGGGGAAAGCTTGATCTCGGAGTCCGCGATCTCGGAGTCCTCCTCATCCTCCTTAACCCAGCTGAAACGAGCAAGGTCTACAGACGAATGCTGGATGTTTCGCTGGTCGAGAAGTTTCACAACCTTGGAACGAATGTTAGTCCGCAGATTGCTGTGCTTCGAGAAGGTCACGAACCCTAGAACGAATAGTAGGCCACAGATCGCCCTCGCTAAGTATGTGGTGCTTGTAGACTGACAGAAGCTGAGCTTCTTGCTCTGGCCGTGAGGGCGGTGTGAATACATCGTTTGACGTCCAGAAGATCAGTTGGGACCCCGGCGTCTGGATCCCTGGAGATTGAAATAGTAAAGGTCGGCCTCAAGCTTGGAGACTTCATGTGGAGAGGAGTCTACAGACGAGATGCTAGTGGAGGAGCAAGACATATAGCTTGTCGTTCGGTGGACCTGAAGCAGGAGTGGTGATGGCGGCGACACGGGCGAGAAACAACTTGAAAGAGCTGCACCACTTCGCTGTTTTAAACCACTGGCAATTCCTGCTAAGGGGTGGGTTTCCTTATTAGTAGAAATTCCTGGTTGGATCAATAGACGACATAGACAAGGATCCAGCAAGAGTCTCACGACGAGGTCAAGCGCAAGTAGAACGGCGAGAAACGTGGCGTGCACGGCTGATTGGAGAATGTCAAACCTGGGCAACCCCCCTCGAACCAGTTGGTCGGCCACGTCGTCGGCTCTGCTTCAAGTAGTTATTGGGATCAGAAGTGACGGTTTCAAAGTGCCTTCTGAGGTGGCTGATATCACCACAAGTCGGAAGGTATGTTGCCAAGTTAGGTTGCCTCTATCATTAGTTTTTCTTAGTATTCGCACAGACAAATTCCATTCGTAACTTCACCCCTACCAAGTTCGGCAATCGGATCACGGTCTTCATCTGGAGCCCAGGCATGTTACTGTAAGTCAGTGCTTGGCTGACTTGGAACGAGTCGGAGTGCGTGAAAGAGCTTGACGAGCCTTCTTCAAAGGCCAGACCGGAGTCGTTGCACTCTACAACAGCATTTTTGATAGTCGCGGCTGCACCAGGGTCCAGAAATTGTTGAAGTGACAGGGAGACAATGAATAAGACGAGACGGTGTCGGCACATTCACAAGGTCGCACTGCCACCCTCTAGTCAGAAGTAAATTCAAAGTTCTCTTCTCCTTGCGCTTCCATTCACATCCCGCCCAGGACGCGCGTACGCTGATACCAACTCTCGAGAGTTCCCGCTGAAAGGATGCACTTTGTGCTTCCATGCGTCCAGCTACCTTCCGCATCTTCAAGGAACGAGTGAACCAACGTGACGCATCCAGATGGGCAGCTTGTAGTGCGATTCTTTGAACGCATGTAGACTCGTTAGCTACCAAGCACCGTTTGAGGACGACCTCCATTATAGTGCGTATATCTTGTGCTTAGATTGATCTATTCCCCCTTCATTTTTAGAACTTGTCGATCTTTATCTGATGGTCCTTGCTTTTCCGCGGACATCGGTTCTTGACTGCAGGCGGACTCTATCCATAACAACCCGACGGAGGTGGCTGACGGGTGAGGAGAGAGCGAGTGTCAGCCGCTCTTGCGCTTTTAAGACAACCCAAGACCTCAGTCTCCTGAGCTCCTCAGCTGTTTCAAACGTTGACTCGTTACCCGGTCATTCGGTATGTCGACCGACAACGGCGCCGGCAAGCTTGCTACCCCACGGCGCACCACGCCTATGCAAGCGCTGTCGGGTCTCTTCAGAACACCAACGCGTTTTCGCACTCCCACTGCGGTCGGCCATCGCAACAAGCGCTCCCGCGCTCGAACGTCATCCCTGTCGTCCTCCATCCCTTCATCGCCCAGTACACCATCGCTACCCGCTGTCGTTCTTCAAACATACTCGGTCTCCACTGACAGTATTGTCCTCACGGCGCTACCATCTGTTCCTTTTTGCTGCCATGAGGATCTCTTGACGATGACCCGTGCGCAACTCGAAGTTGTTGTGCGTGCACTCAACGCGCGGCTTCCCCGTCGGATGCGAATCGGACCCGAGGACGATTTTTGGAACGATACTGGAGAATACGATGACGACGACGACGACGGATTGTCGAGGATGAGCGAGGCAGAATTGAAGCGACGCGTCGAGGAAATGGTCGGCATCCGGCCCGTGGTGGGCAAGAACCGCGTCTCCAGATTAGGCTTGGGCTTGGGTGCACGTACTGGAGTTCCACCTGCACCCAAGGCAGTGCGGACACGGAATGCAGCGTGGAAACCGTATGAGAAGACTCCCTGGGAGATGGATGTGGATGCTGGCGGGGACATGTCGGATGACTCGAGCATCATGATCGAGGACGCTCTCATCGCATCCAGTCCTCTCGCGAGCCGAACCAACTTTAGCTTGCACGCGCGTAGTCGAAACAACACGCTGCCTCGCCTTGCTATCTTACAAGAGGAGAACGAAGGGGGTGAATCGAAGGAGGACGACTCCGAGGACAACGAGCCACCTCCATCCAAGAGACAGCGAGTATCGTCGGGAAGCGTCACTCGGGATTCTGAAGAAGGGTCCCCGATCGTCCAGGAGGTTAGGAAGTCAAAGCTTATAGAGAATATGGATCTGTCCGGTTCTCCCCTACTGGCCAGAGACGACAACGCTTCTTCCTTGAACCTCGCCGAATACGACGAAGACACAGCTACGACCACTATCAACTCGGACTCCGGTATGAAGACGTCGGAGCAAGGGGCACAAGCTCCGGCGCAGCGTAGGAGGAGCACTCGCATCAAAGAAGTTGCTCTCAAACGAGCGTCTTCAGTCAATACAGGAAACAAGGTCACCACAAACGCGAGGGATTCGAAATCGACCTTTTTACGCTCCAGGACTTCCTCCCGACGCTCTTCAGGCAACGTTCCAACACCGCTGGAGGGAGCCGATCTGGGGAAGGACTCGGCCACACCAAGAGAGTTGACCATTCGCCTACCGTTTACATCCACGCCGCCCCACCAGAAGACCGATTCGTCGATGTGGTTCGCACCGCGCATCCTTCGTTCGCATTCTCAACACCTCCAGAACTCAGGCTTGGAAACGAAGACGAAATCCTCGTTGGGACGATCGCAATCCGAGAGGTATCCTCGCCCCTCCGACTTGGCCTTTGTCACCATAAATCGACCGAGATATCGCTTCACGCGACGCAAGTCGAAAGACGCCAAGGTCACGAAAGGCGATCAAGCACTTCGCCCGTCGATGCCAATCTCACCGGCGCACGATGCACGCCAATCGCCTCAAGGCATCCAGACCGATACCGAACACGAGCACGAGAAAGAGAACGATGACCCCAAGGCCGCTACCAGGAGTTCCCCAATGGGCAACCTTGACGCTGTTCCGTTTGCGCTTTGTAGCATTCTCGCGCCACGTTCCAGGGCACCTTCTACGAGTACCGTCGCTTCCACTCGGGGAAACGGCGGCGACTCGCCAGCGCGAATGACGTTGAGAGAGGGTATTGCACAGACCGAGATCACGGACTCTGTGGCCAACGATGGTACTGCGGAACGTGTCTGGGAAGCACTGGGAAGAATGGTCGTGGATTCTGTGTGAGATGGAGTCGAGCAATGCAGCAAACTTGCCACACCGAGATTTCTTCATGGCGTCTATGCGCAGTCCGTACGAGTATGTGTTTGTTCAACTTCTTTTTCTTTCCAAAGCGGCTTGTCATATACAGTTCACCCTCTGGTAATTCAAGGATATCGACATTAGTTACAAAACAATATCAATTCGGTACAATAATTGACTGCGTAATAAGTGCGTTTGGAACAACGAGGTTTTACAAATTACAGCGCAGGCTGGCTTTATGGACAAGTATGTTGTGAGAGAGATCACTACACATGTCGCTGTCAAAGCTAGCCAGCGAAAGGGTCGCGAACACTGTCCACGACGCCGTGAATGCATATATGGGGTATTAGTTCAGACTCCGGACACTAAACCTGAAGCGTTGAAGCTTGAGTCGTAAGTGAAGTTATCCTGGGTTTCGTTGAGAACCACGCTCGCGCATGCGATCAGCTGTCTTGAATTCGCGAGCCCTCGGTCTTACAACGACCATGCGCTGACTGCATAGATCACTTCCCCGAGACCTTCATCCATAGCCTGAGCAGCTGCGCGGGCACCCTTCTTTGCCAACCTGTCTGCGATTTCGTTGTACTCTCTGCGAACGTGCCAAAATTTGACCTTGAAACCATGTCCTCGTTCTTGTTTCTCCACCTCTGCGTCTAACTTGCGGAATAGGTCAAGATTTGAGGGTCGCTGGCCGTTTGACTTTCGCCAATGGTTTTCCTTGATGACCGAAATCAATACGCTGAATTTCTGATCAAGGCGGCGCCGTAAGTACTAACCTTCCAGTTGGGTAACCACTCTGTCATTCCCTTGACGACATATTCAGAGTCCGTAGTGATAATGACCACCAAAGGCGACCAGTCCGGGTCTTCCTGTTTTTTCATAATTGTTTGACAGCCGCTCCTTGTCGTGGTCACAGATTCTTCTCAGACCTTCCAGCGCAGCGATGAGTTCGGTGCGCTGGCTCGTCCTCTTGCCTCCGGGATCAAGCAAATCGTCCACCGGAATCGAAAACTGGCAAGTATCTTCATCATCTGGGTCGCCCTCGCGTGTCCCAAACGCAATACCAATACCTGCTACTGCATCAGAAGACCCGTTGTTTAAGCATGCGCCATCCGTGTATACGATCGGAGAGTGGTGACATGTTTCTTTGCTGTGGAAACAGCATCTGGCAAAGAACCGGTCACAACAGTCGCTTGTTAGAATGAGTTGCTCGGTATTGTATTCGGAGGTGAGATTCGGACAAGGAGTATAAAGGCGACCAGAGTCTTCGTCGAACTCGTCGTCGGACATGATCACGAATAATTAGCCGTCAGAGCGACCGGTAACAACCTAGTGACCCCGGTGAAAACGACTCGTTTGTCACTTATTCGTGGATTTTACCTTTATGAGTCCAGACTCACGTAGGTGAGGTCGCTCTAATCGAGGTGAACTGATGGGACGACGATCGATGATCTCGAAGCGAATATTTGGGCGTGTGAAACCCAAAATAGGAAAGTTTGTTCTTGAGAAGACCTATGCGATCCGGACCGCCGAACAGTCTTGTATACGAGAAAGTAAAGTTAGTAAATACCTTCGCTTCGCATTCTGATTTATGATTGAACGAGTGGACATACAATACTGACCGTTGGTTGGTTGCGCCCTCGATGACCACCGTACGGGAAACTCGCGCATTTTCATATTGTATGTCATCTGACTGCACTCAAGCCTCATGGCTTACGGTTGCGTGACTAACAAGAGCGACAAGCAACCACCAGCAGAAACGGACCTTGCGGTTAGCTGCAGCTTGAGAAAATAATCTGAAGCTCGATTCTCGATCCGTTGATGACCGGAAACCAAAAGGAGACGAAAAGTTTATATTCACAGGCTGCCCCACTCGCGCAATTGGAAGGTTTGACACAGTACTCGAGGTCTCTTCGACTAGTCGGATGTTCTCCAGCCACTGCAAGTGTGATTGCCTTAAGCATGATCACATTTATATTTGACAGATTACATATCATATCTCCACTCCGCCCACCAGCCATCAGTGAGTGTCCAATTTCCGGTCCTGTGCTTGTTCGTTTTGCTCCATACGGTTACATACTTTCCTCAATTTGACAGGGACACTGTACTGTGCACATTGATGGACCTTATTCGGATGGTTAAGACAGACAGAATTTCTCGACTGTATTAAACTAATTCTGGCTCATGCGGAAGCCCAAAGCTTATAAAAGGGTTTACCCACCTCGCTGTGTGGTGCACATCCCTGCAGACAAACTACGTCCTCTGAATCATGTTCGCACGTCTTACCTCCGCTTTCATTGTGCTAATTATCGTGACCGGCACCACTGCTGCTCCCCCTAGTGCTGGTATATCTTGCCCTTCCGGCCGCACGCCATACTGTTGTAGATATTTCCCATCTGTAAGTCGTGATGTTGCCTGTTGTTGAGTCATGTTGACCATGACCAGGACGGTAGTGGAGTGGCATTTGGTTGTGATTTCTCTCCTTCCAATATGTGTGGCAACACGCTTGTCTGTTGTCAGAGCACGGCGAGTGGCTAAGCCTACCACTGACGACATGATTGTCTGACTTGCGACATCACAGGATATCCTCCGCACCGGCCACGGATGCGCCCCACCTGGGTCCTAGGCTGCTTGAGGTTTGTTGAAAGGCATCATGGAATGGATAGGAGCTCGTCGTGTTTCTGGTCCCTAACTCACCGATAGATAGCTCATAAATTTCGAAGTGTGTTTCTGTCTGAGATCTGTAGTCATGTCAAACGAGACCTGTGAACTTGGGTTTTCGTCTTGCAATTTCAATGGCAACATTTAATTTGATACTCGAGAGTAAGACTCATATGTACCTTTCGTGAAAGAGATGTGAAGGATTAGGTTGACCAAGATGGCTGCAACCGGCACTGAAGTTGGCAGGATTCCCAGGTCAGCCTGAGGAAGCAGGACTCTGATTTCTACCGATAGCGCCAGCCACCTCGTTATGTTTTCGAGGGCGACTACCACAAAGCTTACTTGCATGATCGCCGGATCGGGGGATAGGAGATCAAGATCTGCGGAGAGCGGCCGCCATATTGAGCTTTCTGAAAAGGGCTTTCACAAGGCTACGCGAGGGCTTGACGAGAAGTCTAAGACTAGCAAGAGAAATGTATGATTTCGGGACGTGATTGGGCAGGCCGCGAAGGTACACGACCGCTGGCCAAATGTTGACTCATCTGACGTACGAAGGAAGATAATGGGTTGCATATCCCTGACATAAGTACGGCACCCACATGGCCACCACAGTCAGCAGAGCTTATTTCGTATGTCCATCAATCCGTCCAATTTCGTCTCACTGGGTACAGCGAAATTTCATTTCCTAGGCTAGAGGATGAGCTTAGGTTTATTTGAAAGAAAAGAAAAGTGAGGTATCACCGCACCCGACAGAGTTCAAGCTTTATACTTACCAAAGAACATGTGTACTCAGGCTGTGCATGACCTCATTCGGGTGGTCCGCGTAACAGAAAAAAAACGGACAGAATCCCCCGACCGTATCAAACCTATTCTAGTTCGAGCGAAAGCCAAAACTTATAAAAGGGCTTACCCACTTCGCTGTGTACACACCCCTCCAAACAAACCACATCTTTCGAATCATGTTTGCACGTCTTACCTCCGTTTTCATGGTGCTGGTTGTCGTGACCGGCATCACTGCTGCTTCCTCTAGCGCTGACACAGTATCTTGCATTCCCGACAGCACTGCATACTGTTGTAGCTATTTACCAGTAAGTCGTGATGTTGCCTGTTGTTGAGCCATGTTGACCATGACCAGAACGGTGATGGTGTGGCATCCGGTTGTGTCAACTATGATCCCGATGGGTGTACCCCTGGCAGCGAGGCTTTCTGTTGTGAAGACAAGGTGAGTGGTTAAGCCTACCACCGACAACAGGATTGTCTGACTTGCGACATCACAGGATGACTCTGGCAACGCCTTCGGGTGTAGTTCACCCCAGTACCAGGCTGCTTGAGGCAAGGTCATGGAATGGATGGAGATGTTTCCAGTGCCTAGCTCATCCAACAGCTCAAAAATTTAAAATGTGTTTCTGTCTGAGATCATCTTACATTAGTCATGTCAAACGAGAACACAAACTTGGGTTTTCGTCTTGCAGTTTCAATGACAACATTTAATTCGACGCTCGAGAGTAAGACCCGTATATATACCCTTCGTGAAAGACGTGCGAAGGATCAGGCCGACCAGGAAAGGCTTGGTTTGTGACAACGACGACTGTAGTCAGCACTGTAGTGAAGTTGGTGCTATAGGATTCCCGGGTCAGTAAACGTTTTTTATGATAGTACTATACCTGTCTGTATGGAAGCAACCAGGGGGAGGTGCGTTACGGGTACCCAACCACCTACGATCCGTACAGATGCCTTAGGTGTTCATAGAATGTCGTGAACAAGACAGAATGAACCAGTATGCTTCACCATGATCGTCGACGACACAGATTCGAACGTGACATTGTTGCATCTCTGCGACGAGGGGCATATATTCCTGCAGACGAAGCGCGGGTTGCCACAGAGGTAACTCCAGATGACACGCACACGTATGGGTTAGCATCTGAATGACCCAAGCGAATCAACTCAGCGGATACAAAGGTGGTGTTTCGTTAGCCATGATGCTATGAGTTAAGATACGTCGGCATTTCCCGAGTGAACGTTTTTGTACTTAGACCATGAACGTGTCGACAAAGACGACATTCGCACCACGTCCTTCGACCAATGTACCGCCTGCAACACAAACATTCGAACCTTTGGCAAAATCCGTATTGAGCCATCGACTGTTTTACAACATATTCGCCTACTCTGCTGCATTCTCCCTCGCCTCCACTGTGTTTCTGGCTGGCGGAGACGATGCGAGTTTTCTTTTAAGACTGTTCCAACCAAGCACATGGATCAATGCATCTCTAACGTGGCTCCTTGGTGTGCTGCCCATCATAGTGGCACGAAAGGTCTTTTTGACGCGTACGTAGGTCATTGACATGGATCGACCGCGTTTGCTCACTTCACTGTCAAGTTACGCCAGAGCCTACTACCTCCCCTTCGAAAACGGTGGCAACTGCACTTGCAAAGCCAACGACGCGTCGGTCGATCGCCATTTACATTACGTCCTCACTTTTACTCTTATCGCTCGACTTTGTTCGTACGTGGTCCAACAACGAGGATATACGCCTGAGCATATTCATAAAGTCGAGGTGCGCAGCACCGCATAGTTTTGCTCCGTTATGACCTGTAACCCCGTTGCACAGGAAACACCCCTATTATCTCAATGGTCGATTCATCTTCCTCGTATTTGCGCAGGTGTGGTTGTCGATTAGTTTTGCACTTCGAGACATAATGCTTGAACGCTTTGTCTTCCGGTGGGCGAAAGCTTTGCCATCCTCGAATGCGGTCGGTCTTGTTTTGTCTGAACGATTGTTCACACCTCACACTCCGGAACCCGTAGCCTTTTTTGCCGAGAAATCTGGCAATGCTTGTGCTCACGAGCACGCTCTTCACGTTTACATCATTTGCAGTTTACAATATTGCGTTCGGGTTGGCGAGGTTGGCCCTTTTGCCGTTGCTTCTGAGGATACCCCTTCTCCGATCGTGTCTCAGGCCATTTTTCGGCCACTTCATCAGAGGCCCTTGGACACTGACTTTGCCGTTGCGACACTTGTCCCTTGAATCCCACGCGTTCACTCTCGCATTGTCTATGCTTGCCAACTGGGAATTCGCAGAATCCTTGTTTGATGTCTACATTCCCCAGGTGCGCCACTATTCCTCACGTTCTTTCATACATTCAAAACATCGCTAGCCTATCAAAGTCGCCTCCGCTACCGCAGACCCCAACGTGACGCTCGTCTCGGGCATCACGTCCACCAATCCATTGTATCTCCACTTTGCCTATGCCGAGCTGCGTGACGTTGCACTGGATGGCCGTCCTGCCGATGCCTCCCGCCGAACCGCGCTTTTCTCCGATCAAAAATTCAGTCCGAGCGTGTGGAGTACTTTGGCGCGCGAATCGCTCTTGCGTTTAGGTCACGACTATCAGACATTCCTCCGTAGGGGTGCGCCCCCTCCTGCAGCCGTGCCTGCAATCGCCGTCCCTCCGAAGGTCGTGAAACCACCTTCGACGCCGCTCCTTCGAAAGGCAATCTTCAAGGCACAAGAGCATTCGCCCATTACAAAGGTGTTGGATACATTCGCGTCTGATTCGGACCTTTCCAAAGCCACCGATACCGTCGCTTCCGACTTGGGCGCGCGGGTTGTGGAAGCGCCAATTCCCGAACTCTTCCGTTCAACTTCCTCGCTGCCCGCTGCTGCTACAACCCCAGCGCCGACAACAACGGGTGCTACAACGCCACAACCAAATTTGTTTGGTCCATATATCTCCCGTGCAAAGGCTCGATGTCGGGGTTCGGTTGTCGAGTATACACCTTTGTGGTGTCGGGAAATGATCGCACAATGGGATGCGTGGTGGAGCAGGGATCGCATCAACAAAGTCACCGAAAAGTGTCTTCCGAACAGGGACCTTGATGCGCTCATTGTCGAAGGTGGGTTCATAAATAACGCAATGCACGATTGGTTTGTGAATGCTAATTAACTTCAGTGCTCGCCGGTCTTGTCTGTGCTTCGCTGACCGAGGACCGCTACGGTGTCGTCCAACGAGATATCCCCCGTATCGTCGAAGCTTTCTTGTCATTCTTGACTGCTCTAGAGGAGTACCATGCCGAGGTGACCAAGCTCTACGTACCCCCCACGCCAGACGAAATCACACAAGGGGACTCCAAGGTTCTTATGGAGAAGGAGCGCACCCGGGTGGAAGTGGCGAAAGCGACGGAAGCGATCGGTACCGTTGCTGATGGTATGCACTCTTTATTGCCTCACATATAATCGTCCCAGGTAGCTAATTTGCATCATTTGGGGGTTTAGCGTTGAAGTCGGGAGTTGCTGATATTGCGCGGACGTTCGGAGAGAAGCTTGTTGCGTTCAAGTTCCCACCGAGAATCGCCAAGAAGCTACAGTCGTTTGTAGACTATGCGTGATTTCTATACGTTGCTTGCTGTGTTTCTGCAGAGCTCTAACACCGGTGGGACTGAAATGGGTGCCCGTTGTTCCGGGAGGGACCTGTCCGTTTGCACGCAACCAACCCGTAAATGATCAGGAGACGGGAATGGCATGTGGGTCAGATCTTCAGAGGCGGCCCATTCCCGTGCAAGACTCGGTATGTACTATTCAAACCCAACATGGAGGCAGGGTCATAAACTGTCCTTGTCGTCTTGAATCTTTGGTGACTTGGCTAGTTGCTTCGATCGTGCGTAGCAGTACTGCGCATCTTTTTTTTTTTTCCACAGTACGTTCCGAGTCAATTCGGGCGGACGTCCGTCGTTATCACCGCGGAAATCGAAGACAACAAGTTACTACATATGTACAAAGAACTATTGGGGATCATGGTCATTACGTTGGGGATACTTGGTCACCGCCTTTCCCCAAAATTATTCTATTCCCGCATGTATTGGACGACTACACTAGTACAATCCAGAAGCCTCCCATCGTAAAATATGCATAGAGATAAAGTAGATGTAGTTGGCCATAGCTGTAGGGAAAAAAAAAGGGAGCAAGAAAAGGGTATTGGTCGTGTAAAAGAAGGCGGTATGGAACAAACTGTATGAATCGTCAGTGGGCGCGAAAAAAATGTACGCATCGTCGAGACGTGGTCGTGAACGAGAAATGACAGTCATGATGCATGAGAGAATGGGGAGAGGGAAGGAGAGAGAGAGCGTCATCATGGCACTGGGACTGAAGACAGTGACGCATCTTCCCTGACATATTCTAGACCTCGCTCAGAGGGTGCGTCTCGACCCTCCAACCCGACGTACTCATAGACGCGATCCCGACCTGGAAGGGCTGCCCGGACCCGACGCTGCATCTCGGTCAATCGACCACCCGCTTTCCAGAGCTTGAATTGGTCCCACCGTGCTCTCACAGCCATACGAAGAGCGGTACGACGCCGTGCGAGTGATGCACGAGAGGCATGCAGTGGGACGGGCCCGGATAGACTCGGTGTGATCGGACGTTCTGTGAGCACGACGATCAGGCTATCAGGGAAAAACGGATGTGAGAACGACGTACCTGGTAGTGTAATGGTATTGACGGGTTGCTTCGTAACGGGGAGGGATTTCTCCGCGGTGTTTCTTCCCTTGACAAAGCCCTTGAGACACCCTGAGAACCAATGGACGTGGAGAGGGAATATGCAGGCCATGATGATGGCTGGGCCAAACGACCCGTTGGTGACATCTTGTCGTTGGAAGACGAGGGAGACACAAAGAGTAACATGAAGGACAATGCGCGTCGCAAAGAAGGAAACAGCAAAGAAGACGTCCGAACGAAGACGTGGTGTGAGGCTTCCCAACGCGAGAACGAACGTCGGGATCTGGAATGGAGGACGACCCATCAAAATTGGCTTGAAAACACCACGTATGGACACTCACCTCCATCACAGCCGCCAGACAAAAGATGTCACTCCAATGTCCTTGTATAGCATATTCAACGATGAAAATGTAAACCGAGTGATGTATCCAGCCGGTGAGAAGATTGACCTTGCTGCGATAAAACAGCATCCCCATCATCAAGTCACTAGGATAGGTTGGTTACATTGAAGCAGAGGAAGCACGGATCGAACCAACGTGATGAGGTAGGCTTGGAAAAACCTGCCGGCGCTGTCGCTAACAACGGGGGGAATGGTCAAATACTTGAGTTGCCCTCTGACAACTGCGAACTGCGCGACCAGCGGGAGACTGAAGAGGGACATGACGGCGCTACTGAAGGTTGTGAGAATCCATGATCGTTGCTTGATAGTCGTACAATAAGAGAGAAGAACGAGGTAGGATACAACCAAGAGAACAAAGGAAACCCAGAAGGCCGTCGAGGTCGCCAGCCGCGAGATGTTGGAGAGGAAAGTGATCATCGCGAGAGGAATGTGGCGGCGACGTGATAGACCACCAGAAGGTCGTGTCGCGTTTTAAGAGCGCGCGGGAACCGAACCAGCCAAGGGCTGGCCATGAACCAAAAAGTAATATAGCACGTTTCTGGCCGGTGTGAAACTGATTTCGGCTAGGCAAAGATAAGAATCCGATCTTCCCGACTCTACCTTTACAGCGACTCTTTGCTAATAAGCGAAGTCAATCTAACTGCTCTCCCCCTTTCGTCAGCGGATTGGCCAAGGGTTATAAAAAAACCCGGACGAACGTGACGGTACAATGTCCAATGTCCGTGCAGCCCAGCACACGGAGTACTAGTGCCGGCCACAGTTGCCTGTAAAGGGACGCTCGCACGTTCAAATGGGCAAATGAGCAAACTCACAAACGTGCGCCGGCATACTTCCGCATCCTTCCCCGCTCGAGGGCCGCCACAGTGTCCAGGGATGGACGGGCGGGGCCCATGGCGCAGCACAGATGCATTTGGTTCCACACAGAATATCTGGTGTGTAGTTTTTCCACGGATGCCACCGAGCTGTGGCGCTCACCCTGCTATAATAACAGCTCAATTCCAACACACGCCATATTCACGGCCTCAGAACGGTGTACTGGTGCTGTCTCTACACCTGCAATGATCCCCACCTGGCGAACACTCGTACCCTCGTTGACTCATTGCAAGGCGGTGCTTGACATTGTCCCGTGAGTCGCGAGTCCCTCCTCCAAGCAGTACATGATTCCGGCATGACTGGACGTTCGACGATGCGCTGCCAGGCCAGAGGTGCCTCTATTTGGATTATATCACTGCACTTGATCGTGTCGTCGGGGTTACATACTGACAACACCTCCTCTCGTTCCGCGGCGAATCTGTTCGCACGTTCCATCAGCCCGATGCGGTTCAGTCTGCACACAACGTGTCAAATCTCCTTCCTCGAGCCGACGTTCGGTGCGTGCCTTGTTCTTATCAGCTCTCCAGCATTGTCGTCCGGGTAAAAAAATTGTTTCAGGGGATGTGAGCATGCTTTTGGGATGAGTTCGAGCCCTTGTGGAGTGCTGGTTGTATTCGACGTTTCGAATATCCAGTTGCAAGGCAACTCTACATGGGTGTTACTCAATTAACGTGTTGTTCAACGACCCGGTAGGTTCTTCGATGAGCGACGATGCTCAAAGGTAGCTCCAGCCAATCCCGTGGCCCACGAAACAGCAGTGACGCCCCTCTTGGGACGTGACGTATCATGACTTCTTGAGGTTACGGTGTCCTCTTCTTCTTATTCGCCTTGATTATTTGACCTCGCTGAATATCGTGCATCGACTGGGCACTGACTGGACACCCTCCGCCGATGCCATTCATCGTACCTAGTACGAAAACTCTGTTGATTGTTAACCGAATTACGAGCGAGTCTTTCAGGTTTGCTCGCAATCCATATCAAAGGGATGCGCAGGGAGTCGGAGGTGACTTCTCACGGCCCGATCACCGCGCGACAGAACTTCAAGAATTCCCCACTCCACCCTATTCCCTTTCCGTAATCAAAGGAACGTGCGAGTCGTTATCCGAATCATTATCTTTGCGGATGACGCAACGGCACCGCTCGTCGTGGATATCAATTACAACTGAAACGTGTTCAACTTGCGCGCCCATTGACTGGATACGTATCCAAGCTAATCATTCGAGTCCATATATTGCTGGTAACGCTCTATTTGGCCCTGATTCCAGTCATCTTTTCCTGTGTCTAGGTGCACGATTGAGGCCTGTTTGGCGGACAACTAGAGCAGCGGTACCAGGTGATCAACAACAACACGCATCTTGTGTGCTTTCACTGTCAAACGGACCGACTCTTCAAGAACCAGCGGCATGGATTGGGAGAACGAGTTACCTGCTTGTCCCGTAACCATCCTGGTCCGTTCAGCATTCCCCCCCCCCATTCCAATGTCTACCACATTTTGCATTACCTAGCCCATCATTGAATACCATCTGCAGGATTTCGATTTCAACACGGGGTGCCTGCGCGCTTAGAAGGTTAGACCTGGCCCCAAAGTTCTACATCCTCCGTCGCTCGGTCTACCGATCACTTTCGCCCTCGTGTGGAGACCTAAGGAATCCCGATGTACGCCATGTATATTTTTCTCCAGGCATGCCGGTTGCTCAATGACATGGTGCTCGTCCTCGACACGACTTTGAGGTGATCCGGATCGCCTCAGTCACTACCACCGCCGAGTCTCTTGCTGGCCCCGCATAGAGCCACCAAATGAGCGAGACTTCGTACGTAGACCGTTGGAATGATGTATGTGGACTGGCCAACAACGCTGTTGGTCGGCGTGCTTGACTCTCTTCGGGGCATCGTTATTTCGTACCTGCTGACGTTCGAAGCGTACCACTCGGACGAGACCAAATTTTGACCTTGGGCTTGTATTCGACTCGTGGGTTTGATGAACATTGAGATACAGACTAGGATTGATGTCGCCATCAAAGAGAACAATGCAGTGCAATAGGAAAGCTATTCGCCATGGTGGTAAGAAACAATTGTTCGACTGTACACTTTGGTTCATCATATAGTCATACGTTCAACAGTGTGCTCGGTGCATCACCTTGTTCAAGGGGCAAGACTTCAAAGTCTCCATCAATTTTTTTAATCCACAAAGCCCAATCGCTGTATCCGCGGGGTGTAAGGTTTCCTGGCTGGTAAAGCGTTGACCGTCTGGAGGCATCAGAAAGATCAGGCTACTGTATTGATGTAATAAGTCAACAAATGAAAACCAAGTACTATGAATGCAGAACTCTCACGGTTTACGGCCGCGGTACGCAGTGCTGTGTGGGTAAATCCACCGGCAGATATGAATATCCTCCTCAGAGTCCTCGCCACCACCACCATCCCATATCTGTTGTGCCTGCTGACACGCGAGGCTCTGCAACATGGAGATACGCCATCTTTGAGCCTGACTTGCCACGGTAGGTGGGAACGAGGTGTGCAAAGGTTGGTCGAGGGACTGGCATCTTCTACGCGACAGTGAATGATAGATTTCAGTCTCGGTTAACGGATGAAGGACCTGCTCGTGGCCGGTCAACCCAATAGGCAATGCGGAAACGTAAGGTGAAGGGGATTCTTGTCTCTCGCGGACCTTCACATCGGCACCGCGACACAGCGCCTATAGCTAAAATCGTACGTACCTTTCACCGGCCTTCTATTTGTGCATCAGTGTAGATATCCGGGACATATCCTTTGCCTAAATGAGCAGAGCCCCTGGCATGGAACCGCGGTGAGAATAGTAGGATGCTTGCTGAAGCCCGGGGACATGGGAGGAATATGTTCGAAAACGAGTCAAAGGGGGAAAGAACGACACGGTGCTAAAGTATCACTTGGCCAACCTTGATAAGCTGGAAGAGAGCGGGTGCGTGCTCTGTAGAGGCCACAGGTAGAAAGAAGGCTTGTGGGGTAACATACTGCTCGATTCGCATGCTACTTGATAATTTGTAATCACGAGGGCACAGTATCGGCAGAACACTTGGGGACAAGATTCAGGCACAGATCAGAATTCGTGAAGTACTGCCAAGTTGCGCAATCTCATCTGGTCAGTGAACGGTCATCCTGAGTATCTGAAGCGTTCGGAATGGTCGGATCTGTCAGAACTCGAGAATGGCGAGTATCACCTACACGGAACTTTTGAAAAAGGCCCACTCGGCCTACGGAGTGGTCAATGTGCCCAGACTTGATCGAATGAAGATGCGACGACTGCACCAGTTCCGATGAAGACTCCGATACGATCGCTTGTTTAGACTCGATTAGTCTCCCCTAGACAGATGGAAGTTGCTATCGCCTAATTGCGGCGTGGCTCGTATCAGTTCGTATCAGCCCTAAAAAGACGCCGACTGAGGATATAAGGATATAAAAGAAATAATCTTCTGTTTCAAGAGATCGCCCAGTATCCTCCCTACCGAATTGTGAACCCATGTCTCCGCAATACCTTAGAAAGTCGACAATTGCTGCGCTGGGAACTCTGAACTCGAAGGCACGCCGTACTTTTTTGTACATTCTTCGTATAAGAATCTGGTTCATCGACTGCTCTGTTCCCCTAGATCGGCACTTCGATGATCATCCACGTTTCCATCAAGAAGAGTATTGGTCTTGTGTTCCAATAAATCTTGGCGTCTTGAAGGGACAGACAGGATTCGGAAAAATTCGAGTGCGATAAGGCGATACTGCAAATGTTGTTGCTCTGGTAGATACTGCTTCGTCGGGTCCGAACTTGGCTGGGTGCGATGTTCGCCTTTGGTCTAATCATCTCACGCGTCCTTGACGTTTCCGCGATAGGTTTCATGTGAGTCGCATGTGGCCAAGCTTGGCTGTGGTGAATATTGAATGGACGTGCCAGCGGACATGTGGACTATTCATAGCGGGCGCCTGATTCATTGATCACGGTGTTCAACTTGAACGCCACTAGCATGGTTGCAGCCTCTTCCGTCACACTTCCCCCCGCCTTAACTCCAATTCGACTCGTACGAAAAAAACTCACCGCTACCATCATCGATGATGACGTCGACCAGCTCATCGTGAACCACTGCAGACAAGCGACATCGACAGCGACCGAGTGTGGGTTGCGATCTGTCATTACATAATCAACGGTCGGAGAAACGAAGCCGTCCAACGAACTTGCCAGCCCCCACACCGGAACGAGTGCCATTTACATCCCTTTGGTCACAAGGTCGGTGGACGGGTAAGCTTGGGCGCTCTCATCCCATCTTTCTCCAGAACGTGCACCACCAACACAGTTCTGAGGATGGAAACCCCGTTGAGCCCAGAGACAGAGACACATCAACACCCTCCCGCTTCTGAATCCCCACGCGCTTCATACCCCTTGGAGCACGCAGATAGCGACCCTGACATTGGTCATACGCATTCACCAAGGACTCCCAGCTCCGCCAGCCTTGATGTCGCTTTACTGCCAGATGGGCAACCGAAGACTCCGCGATCTCATGCAGTCAGCCCAAGTTTCGTCTCCTCCCCGCTTAACCCCAACGCACTCCCTCATTCACTTTCTGGGCCCACCTTGTCGTTCACGGGCTCTCGTGCCCAATCGAGACAAAATATGGTCTTCAATCGCATCGCTTCGGAAGAATCGCAAGCTCTCACTTCCCAGCCTTCTACCCTCACCTCGAATCGTGCCTCTATGATCCTATACCGCCTCGCTGGCGAGGACGGGCAGCGCATATCCCCTCCGAACATGAACCGTCAATCGATCCTCTCCAACTCGGGTGATTCCATATTCACGGTGTCCTATGACTCAAAATACCCTTCCGGTGTTTATACCCCACCCAAGCTCGTTCCCTACCCCTTTGATCCGACCCTGTACACAGACACACCGGAAGACGACGACGCCTTGCATGACCCATCTGATAATACTCCCCTCGAGAGGTCTGGACTCCCGATCCGGGGTTTTGTAAATGTCGGTGTACTGGTGCTCGTCATCTCGGGCTTGTTGTGCCTCTTTATATTTTATCCTATATGGCACTATGTCATTCAAGGAAACAGTACAGTCCCGTGACACTATATCTAGACCTGGACGTTTGACTTATTTTTTCGCGATGTATGTCCCTTGTACCTCTCATTTCCGACAACGCTGATTCCCTTCTCCGGGGATATTACAGCCTGACGCCATCGCGCATTGATTCCTCCTTATATCCGTCCAATCCTATAACCGCCTCGTCATTCCCACAAACTATGGTCCACATCATCTACAACACATCGCACTCCTGCCAACCACACTCTTTCCGACGCGAGCCGGCGACAATGGGAACCTCTACCCACTACCTCACGTGTCACCAACAAATAATCTCCAAGGGCATTTTGTCCCGGGCGGGGCGTGTTTAATCACGATCATTTAACTTGCATACCATTCGTCATGTGTTATAGTGTTCTTCTCGCTGTTGTCTGCTTTTCAACTCGCTTGTGCTTTAGATGTTCCTTTTGTGTTTCCTCTCGGACCTGGACACTATATACCGTACTGGATATCTATACAGGCGAATTCAAACTGTGCTCGTGGATTTTGTACACTCTCGGCTTCTTCGGAGCACTTTGTATCGGCCGACTTTGGTTACCAGTTTGGCTTCACACGCCTTGGCTCGTTCCATTTTTTCACCGCCAATGCATCCACAGCGAAACTAACGCAGCTGTCTTATCCTGTACCTCATGCTACTCGCATCGCCCTGCTTGCTTCCATCCTCTCCGTCGTATTTTTGCGTCCGAGCCTGATCACACGTCTCTCCTAATACCACCTCCGACTCGTTCCGAATCCTCCTCATGGAATATCTTCGATACCTAGCGACTCCCCTGTCCAAGGTCGTCGCCGTCCGCGAACGCGCTCAGATCCGTAAATCAGATCCAAGACAAGGTTTAGGCTCAAGTTCAAATCCCGAGTGTCATGCGTTCGCCCTCGGAACTTCTACCACCACAGGTCACGGGCACAGTGAGGTGGCAGCCACACGCCGATCTTTCAGACATTGCCCTGTTCGTTGTCTATACCTTGCAAATTCTAGTCAGTTCCCCGCTGATTTCCGTCTCCTTTGCACAGCGTAAACGAGAGAGGCGCCCAGTGACCGCTGGCAGACGTTCTCAAGGCAAGAATGCGATGCAGTTCATGAACAAGCTCGACGGGCTGGTTCAACTGCACGTCGCAAGCATAGGTGGACGGACGCTCGCGACCAGCCCGACAGCCATGCAAATACTGCGTTTTGTGACGCTCGTCGACGCCACAGGCCGAGAACACCCAATACTGGTGCAATGCTGTACCTCGTTCGAGGTGAGGCTCGTGTGCCGTGCGTGTAAGCACATTTTTCTGACGGCGATGCATCCACGTTAGCAACTTCAAGCGATGCTGAAAGTGGTGCTGAGGTGCAAGGCCCGCGACGCGCAAGTCCAGAGGCGATACCTTGATGCTGGCCTATATGATTTATCCATCGATAAGGGTGCACAGGTCGTTCAAATGACTGGCGAGGCCTCTCGATGGCCGTGTATCGACGCAGGAACGAAACTGATCCTGCGAGTCGTGTTTCAACAGAAACAGCATTCGTGCAAGCTATACCGTTGTCAGTTGTGTGGTGCTTCGAACAGCGTTGATTGTCGAAATCCCGCCGATTGGTGTGGTTGGCTCACTGATGGTTCCCTCGACTGGTAAGCGCCGCTTGGCTGTCGTCTGGTAGTGAGATTGATTCCCCAATCGAACTAGTCGGGAATGCGGTGGGCGGTTCCAAATCCTGCTAGAGAAGAAAAACGGGAAGAAAACGATTGACAAGGCGCCCGAAATCGATGATGACGCTCGGGCATGCATACGGAATTTCCGTGTTGACGCAATCGTGCGTTCTTTGTGGTCTTTTACCAAGTACATGCTGACGCTTTGGTTCACAGAAAGTAAGTGTATGGTTCTCTCGTTGAACGTTAATCCAAACGTCCATCCTTTCATAGTTGGTGGGTGGTATCGTTTTCACTCTCAGATCTACGTACTGACACGACGAAGAAACACGTTGCCTTCTGTGCCGACGGTACCGAAGAAGTACACGAAGCTGACGATTGGGATCGTAGTCCCGTACCCGTGGCGGAGAAGTTGACTTACGGGTGAGTTGTCATACATCCTTTGCTGCCTTGACGATCTCAGCGAAGGTTCCAGGGACATGCTCGAACTTAAGGCATTACAACGTGACCTATACCTTGCACCGCAACCATCTACCCCCACTTCCGTTCTCTTACCACGCGTGCCTATACCCCTGTTGCGCCTCAATCCATGACGCTTCATACCGCGCGCTACGTTCTGTTTCGAGCGGCCCCGGCTCCCGCCCACGGAAAGAACACGCATGTCATTCTTTCAGCCACTATATTTACCTCCCATCGAGTCTCGTTCGCACACGCTATCGTATTTATTCACCCTCTATTATTCCACGAGCATTCCTGCCATCTTGAAACCTCTCGTCGCACCCCATCCCTCTCTTTCTAGACGGTAGCAGTTCGGCACGTTCTACTACACTACATGACGGGCGTAAACACTGAAAGGACTGCAGCATGTACATACTGTTAGATTAAATGCCAAATCTTTGCCGTGCTGGACGATACAGAGCACCACTTGTATATTGGCTGGAATTTATACTTTGGGACTTCCTGGCGTGTCTACCACTCACACACGGCGGTGCAGCTCCTTTACTTTAAGTAACAACTTGTGTGATATTTCAGTGGCTAGTTTCCGACACGAAACAAGGGAAACCCGTACAATCTCCTCCGGAGGTTGATTATCATGATGGCTCGATAACGTAGGATGCCTCCAAATCCGGATCGACGATGAACATTATCGTGTCTTGGGAGTCGTATCTATACACGTAGACAGCTTGCGTGTGTGCCCTGCTCCAGACCATTACTAGTCCAGGTGTGACATCGAGGAACTCCTCGTGTCCGCCACCCTCTTCTCCATACCTGGTGACCTTGATGGAGACGTTGGCACTCCTGGCGTTCAAGATTTTGATTTGACTCATCGTCCTATAGCTCTTGTGATCAAAACCTGACACTCTTTGCGACCACAATGACATACCTGACTCCGAGCTGGTCTTGCGTCGAGGGTTATAGATACGATCGATGACTGAAGATAAAGACAAAGACGCGACACATGAGCATTCGACGCACTCATTGACGCGGGTAAAGCAGGGCAAGGATGTCCGAGTTGAGACTCACCGATGCGACCCGATGGTTTCATGAAGACGAATCCATGAAACGCCGTGCCTTGCCCTTTTTATCCCGGTTGGCCACTGGTAAACGATGCCAACCGCCAACTGATTAATAACACGGCTGGACTCGGAGGTTGTCAAGCTTCAAGGGGCGACGTTTGTTTTGACCTTGCCTGGTAACCGTCAACACTTAGGTCCTAGGACGGATAGCATCAGAGGACCAGAACGAAGGCGTACTTGGCATACTACCTTTGCTGACCAGTAGAGCAACGTTGGGACTCCGAGTCGAGTTATTCATTCTTTGCGCATAACCTCTAGGGTGCCGAGAAGAGGTGGTGATTCTCGTTTAGCCAGGACGAAGCCCTTCATCGAGGTTGTAGCAACAGCGGGACGTGTCACGCGCTAATCCAAACTGAGACCTCGCGACGCTGGTAACACTCTTTGTACAACGCACCAACCCGACGCTAGGCACGTTTCGATGCAATTTATGCTGCACGCACTAGGTGCTTTCCCTGAACGACACCATAACAACTTATCTGCGTTGATGCCCACAACAACAATGGTCCAGCGGGGCACGGAATTGACTCCGATTCTTCCCTTGTGCCTTTTTGGCAGGCCTGGACGATGAAACGAACGTCACCCCCTGATACGTCTGTGTCATCAAATAAGAGGCAGTTGACATCGTTTACAAGAAGGGATAAAATGGCCACCGCTTCAATTCCCAGTCTTCAGGAAACCGTTGTGTTGCCTTTGGTGAGTCCCGACTCGAACATCCTCCCCTGCCACGGCCGTACCTGCATCAACGGGTGCTTTGATTGCTCACGCGTCGTATCTTTATCCTTAGTTTTCAATCGTATCTCATCTACTACGTCTCTGATACTCTAAACACCAGCCTTCTTGAAGTCAGGTGCAGCATGAGGTTGCAAAATAGCGCCAGGTTCTGATTGCGAATACTCTAGGATGGGTAATCCTGTTTATCCAATCACGATCGTGAACAAGAGACAGGCCAACATCTCCGTCAGTATCACCATTGTTGGTGATGAAAACGAAATGGATCTTGGCCAGTACCATCTGATTAGCGCTGGAAACTACACGCAGTGGAAGAGGTCCCAGAAGCAGATTGCTATCGTGTACTTGCATGATACTGGAGAAACACGAGTCATGACTATTGTACCTGCCCCAGATTACATTCTCCCCATTGACTATTGACTAAGAGGCGTTGCTGTCGCATGCACTGCTGTTCTTACCTACAGCATCTCCTTGTCCTACTGGACCCTCTTTCTATCAGCTCGTTATTCGTCACCTTCGGTTGGACCCACAGGCTCGCATTTGTATGTGTTCCCTCGACATTCCCATTTTACCCTACTTTTGTAAATAGGTTCATGTTAGCGTGGGGTTTCTTTGAGGTTTTCAGAAGAGAAACACTGCACAGGAGCATATATACTCACGCGGTAACTACATAGTACAATCAATATTGAATATTCATGTACAATATGGTGTATACACCAGGTAACAGTGCCATAATTCCAACGTAAAATCACCGCGTACACTGCACCTGTAGTGTGGACGGCAATGAAACCCATACAAACATGAGTTTTCAAACGTGAAATCACCGCATACACTGCACCCTACATAATCAGCAAAACATGATTTAGCTGTGCAGTGCTGTGTCAGCCTGCACAGTGCGTTGCACTTGTCACAGTGTGACAGAAAGGTCCCCCCCTGTGCAGTCGCAGCACAGTGCATGCAGTGCTGTGCAGATTAAGTAAGCTGTGTGATGCTGCACAAATCAAGCATAGCTGTATGCACCATGGACATTGTATATTGTTTACAGCGTGTACAGTACTCATAGCACAAACCGTCTGTGAACATCTGAACCAAGCTGTGTGCATCTGAATTCCGAGGCATTGTCGCACTTCAAGTTTGTCATTCTGTTGAAACCGTAACATAGATTGTATTTCATCGTCATCATCAGGTATGGTACTACTAGGTGCTATTCATCATCGGACTCCTCGCTGCCGGATTCCTCACCGCCGGACTCTTTGCTCCCACTCTCCTCGCTCCCAGACTGCTGGCCAGAACCAACAGGTTGCTCGTTAGACTGTTCATCATCCACCATCACACGGCCAGACACGTCCTGACGGGCCCACCTATCATCCGACTGTTCATCATCCACCATTGCGCGGCCAGACACGTCCTGATGGGCCCACCTATCACCCGACTGTTCATCATCCACCATCGCGCGGCCAGACACGTCCTGACGGGCCCACCTATCACCCGACTGTTCATCATCCAGCCGCCCACGGCCAGATACATCCTGACGGGCCCGCTCGTCACCCAATTGTTCATCATCCAGCTGCCTATGGCCAGACATATCGTGACGGGACCACTCGCCGCGACGCGGATCTAACTCTGGCTCAGAGTCGGATATAATCATACCAAATTCACCGCCGCCTATGTCGTCGTCATCACCAATGCCATTTGAAAAACCCTCCCTGTTCGTCATGGTTAGAGAATCTGCTAGTATATTTAGTAGTACTTACATTCCCTCAGATGCCCAACTGGCGAGCATCTTCTCGAATCGAGGACCTTTGGAATGATGCCTTGCAACCGCCTGAATACTCTGTAAAAACCGGTAGTACGATGCCTCAAGCTCCTTCGCGTTGAGACTCGGGTTGGTGTCCTTGCCATGGTTCTTGTATACGGTTAGTACGAAATGGACCTGTAATAGTGTAATGAGTGATAGCACCGAGCAATGTAAAATTAGTTACTATCGCAGTTACCAGCGCAAGCGCCTTTACAGGAAGGGACTGCTGGAATTCAGGGAATGTGCGAAGGGACTTTCGAGAGTCTGGATAAAACACGGATAAGCAGACTCGCTTTAGGACGGCGTGACTGAAGTATGCTTTCTTTCCCTAGAGACGTGTATGAAATCAAACATACCAGACACAACGTAAATCACATACCTGTTCGTTGGGTGTTCCATGCAGATACTCTGCATCCTGCAGGAGAGCGGTGGCTTGGGCTTTGACAGCTGTTGTACGAGCTTCCCGAGAAACTGCAGAAATTGGAGCGAGGACTGCATACCCAGAAGGGATAGCGTCCTGAGCAGCCTTCTTGATGACACTACGAAATGACCCAATATCGTCGTACAGCTTGTAATTATTAACACCTGTCCCTTGATGCAATTCGAAAATACATACCAGTGCGGCCATGTTGTGTTTTTTGTCACCGAAGCCTAAAAATATTAGTGCAAGGAAAAGCGAGTGAGTATGACATACCACGTTCAACAGGCAACTGCTCCTTCTCATAGCGAGCAATAACACTCAACAGGACCTCGTAACATTCTCCGTCTACTGCTGTTCACTTGTCTGGTAGAAAGGGGTGCTGACGAAAAAGAGAGCGTCGCATTTCTCCTTTTGCAGTCTCTAGGAGCTGTGTCCAAAGCGGTGGATAGAATCCCATGTGCCACGGCTTGGTCTCAATGGTACCCTTCGGATTTTTCGAGTATCGGCCGCGACGACTTGGCACTTGTTCCGGGACCCCCAAAACAGATTGACGATTCCCTGCGACAGCTAAATTCTCGTCCCCTGTGGCTCCACTGCTAGCCACATGGTTGCGGTCAGCAACAGGACCACGCTCTTGCTGTGCGGGGGGGACCTCATTAGTAGATACAACATTGCCATCCTGGGACCTCAAGGGAGGGGCAGCCACACAGTTGCGTTGGACCGAAGCAGCTCGTCGCTCTGCAGTAGGGATTTCGTATTCCCTTCGTGTGTCAGCTCTCACCAAGTCCAGTCTTGACATGTGATTGTTATCAGGACGAATACCATCTCGAACATTAGAAAGATATTCAGGATTAGGAGACTTGTTGCGGCGGGTGCTCAAACGGTTGCGACCAAGTAGATCGTAGTCAGTATCAGCCTACGTCAAGTTCAGTACGGCACATGGCATATTAATTGACTTACATGTTCATCACCACGGCGTACGGCGCTCTGGACTCAAGTTCCATTGTCGTGATTGTGCTCCTCACCTCCATTTGAATTGGAGCGGGAGATTGGTGGTGAAGGCAGCGCACGCTCCTGGAGCCACTGTGCGTTCGGAACATGGCGGCGTAGCTGGGTAGAGTCTCCGGCTGAGCAATGACGCAACGGATTGGATTGTTGGGGAGCCGGCTGGGCATGATGGCGTGGCGGCTGTACTGGGGCGTCGTCCTGCCAGACTGGGTCATTTATCATTCGATCTTGGTGGGTTTCCCTAGCTGATCGATCATCCTGCCCCTTGCTTACGCTCTGTTTGCGCGAAAAAGAATCATGGCCGTACGATGGTAGCTGACCTTTGTAATGACGATTAACAAATAAAAAGAATGAGAGACGTTACCATACCTTGCTCGTTTCTATCGACATCCATTTGGTGACTGTCATCCCGGTCCTCTGAGCGGTGTCCATACAGCCCTTCATTGTCAATAGCCATACGACCTCTTCTGTCGTTAGAGTTCGAGTCAGTATCCGGCAGCTAGTAAAAATATGTGAGCTAACAAATAAGAACGATGGTGGAAGGATCACATACCACTTTATGGTGCGTGCCACCTGCTAAGTCGTTCTTGGGGCGATCCATTTCATATTCGCCTAGAGTCTGCCTGCCAACGAACGTAGAAGCTCGAGGCTGCAAGCCAAAACGGCCATCTGGTCCGGACTGAACGATTGGCGAGGAGTCGGAGTCAAATGGGTCAGAGTTTGCGTCATTGACCAATGGCGTATCCTGGTCAAGGATGGTCAGCGTATGGTCAGGTCACCTGCTGCAAGACTCACTTTGGCTCGCTTCTTCCCAGTCTTTTTCTTTCTGGGACGACGCGGAACAGGAGCCGTCTTATTTATAGGTTCACCTTCAAGAAGATCCTTGGGTTGCTTGGATGCATGCTGGGATTGCTCGATAGCAACAGCGGTCTTCTCTAGCTGGGCTACATAACCGCCCTTTCCAGCTGTCGCGCGAACAGGACGAGCTGCCCGGGAGGGTCCAGAGTTGAATGTGGGAGGGACAGAACGGTGAGTTGGGGCCATAGGGCCACAAGAGGCGTCTTGGAGGAGAATGGGACGGGAGGTTGAGAAGTGCCTCGAGGAGACCTCAATGGCGCACTACCGCTTTATATTTTCTGTCCCGTGGCCCAGGCTGACTTGATTATGTACCTCTCCAGCCATGGTCGTACGAGTTGGTTGGTACGGTACGTCACAAGAGGTCGTGAGAAACGGCAAATGGGCGGCGACGTGGCCTAAACTGCGTAATAACACAAGCTGGCGCTGCACGCAATGTTGATACATACACTTTTCTAATAGATACTATACTTGTCAGTTACACTGCCTAGCACTGCAATCTCACATTTAAAATAAAGCTGACCTGCTGGTTAACAGACTAACAGTGCACGAGTCAGTTTCGAGAAAAAGGTGATCGAGATGATACCACTCACAGTTCTACAATTACAATATCGTTTTTTGAGTTGCCGTATACTATGCTGCGGATGAGTTTGGGTGGCGATGGATGCTGTTGCCCGGACTTGAACGTGATGGTGCAGCGAAGGGGTTCGGCGTCGACTTCCGCCGATGGGCTTGAGGCAGGGAAGAGGGGTTTGGGTGGCAATGGATGCTGTCATCCGTACGACGGCGATGGACTTGCACTCGATGGGAGTAGCGAAGGGGTTGGCAGCAGTGGTGGCATCGACTTCGAGTAGGATGTAAGTTGGGTAGGGTCCGGGACCAACAAAGTCCTTGCGGATTACCTCTTCGAACTCCATGAGCGGGACTGGATCAACACCGAGTTGCTACTCGAGATACTCACACATCTCCCTTCCATCTGGTTGATCTCTTGCGGTTGAAACATCCCCTGCGCGACGATGGACCTGACTTGTTGGAGTATGTATCGTTACAGATCACCAGCTTTGATGTGAGCATAAAAGCGGAAAAGACGGTGGCCAGACGATCCCCGAGCGGTCGGAAAATGTGCCTGTAGTGAATGCCACTGCAAACGAAACTCCTGTCCTGTCGCCGATCGCAGGTGTTGAAATATGCGCATAGGTACCTGAGAAGTAAATTGAGATATTTTAAGTAGAAAAACGTGGGTGTCACAACTCACAGGGTATCGAATATGATGTGAGTTGTGGGGTAGACCGGTACGAGGTGGCTCAAGTGCTGTAACAGGACGACAGCAGCGAAGGTCACGGACGAGGGACATGGCGATCATCAAGGAAGGATAGTGAGGAACGGTAAAGCTTTGAAGGTGTATGTCCATGTCGAGAGGTCGAGAGCTGGATGACCATGAGCGATGAATGTTACCCCCACCGACTGACTTACCTATCCATATGAGTTGAGGTCTTGGGCCCCCCAAGATGATTGGATTGCTCCAATGGTGTGATTGTGTGATAGTCTAACCATATGAGTTGAGGTCTTCAGATTGTTGGAGTATGATTGAAGTGTTAGAGTTGTTGGAGTATGACTAGAGTGATCAGTCTGTTGGAGTATGATTGGAGTGTTAGAGTTGTTGGAGTATGACTGGAGAGATTAGTCTATTGTTTAGGTTAGGGGGGGCGACACGACGACGAGCGAAGCGAGGAGGAGTGTTGCAACGAAGATGAGCGGGGCTCGAATCTAGGCTATAGGATGGGGAGATTAGCCCACATCCACCTATTTCGTCACACCAAGTGACTCATCAGGCCTGTTGATTCAAGAACAACGTTATTTCACGTACCAGGGTTTAAATACCTTTTGGCACGGCGTAAACCTTCCGGATTAGTACAAGGGGAATGAGATAAGAAGATAAGCGGCCTATCTGCCATTGGCCGGACTTCTCCGCGGGGCTCCCACGACGGTGTGGCGTAACCGGGCGGCGTTCTCACGTCACGGCGATTACACTTAGCCGATTCCCTAGGGAATTCGGTACCTTTTAAAGCGGCGATCAACTGTCATAATCAGTGACAGCGTGTGATCGTTCTCATGTCAATTAAAACCTTATCCCATCAAACTTAACCTTAAATAGCCGAGATCTTCTCACGAGATTGCCGAGCTGGATTTGACGTCCGCCTTACGTCCGCCGGGAATTGCCGGGGGGCGTCTACTTGCCGGGGGGCGTCCTCGAATCTAATAATCTACTCTTCGATACAGAGTGTGTGTATCGAACGCAACCTACCGATCGGCGGACGCAACCTACCATTCGGTGAACGCAACCTACCATTTCATGAATGCAACCCATCATCTGGAGAACGCAACCTGCTAGAAGACAACACAGTCTACTACACTCAAAGTGTAATCTGATGTAGTGAGAGCACCACCAGAACGCAACCTAGTAAAAGAAGAACGCAACCTACCATTTGGAGAACGCAACCTGCTGCACTCACAGTGTCATCTAGTGTAGTGAGAGCACCACCAGAATGCAACCTGACACAGTGAGAACACAACCTAGCATGACATGAAAAGCACAATACACCAGTATATCAGGCAAGCATAACAGAGAGAACGCAACCTAGCAAAAGAAGAACGCAACCTAGTAAAAGAAGAACGCAACCTAGTAAAAGAAGAACGCAACCTAGTAAAAGAAGAACGCAACCTAGTAAAAGAAGAACGCAACCTAGTAAAAGAACAACGCAACTGAGCATGACATGAAAAGCACAGTACACCGGTGTATCAGGCAAGCATAATAGAGAGAATGCAATCTAGCAAAAGAACAACGCAACCTAGTAAAAGAAGAACGCAACCTAGTAAATGAAGAACGCAACCTAGTAAATGAAGAATGTACAATACACCAGTGTATTAGGCAAGCATAACAGAGAGAATGCAACCTAGCAAAACAAGAACACAACCTAGTAAAAGAAAAATGCACAATACATCAGTGTATCAGGCAAGCATAACAGAGAGAACACAACTTAGTAAAAGAAGAACGCAACCTACGAAGTGAAGGTTGCGACCTGCTGACTAATATACACAGCCACACTACAATGAGAAAGCACACAAAGCATGTATGACTGACTAGCAACTTGCAAATAGTACAATGAGAACACAATGTGATGTTGCAACAAGGTGGCAACCTACAAAGTGAAGGTTGCGACCTGTTGACTAATACACACAGCCACAATACAGTGAGAAACAAGCAAAAGCATGAAGGGCTGACTAGCGAATTGCAAATAGTATAATAAGAACACAATGTAGTGTAGTGATGTTGCAACCTGCTGACTAATATGCACAGCCACAATACAATGAGAAAGCAAGCAAGAGCATGTAGGGCTGACCAGCAACTTGCATATAATAAGCATGATTGTGAGAGAGCACAACCCGCCGGCGGATGAGGCAAGCATAGCACAGTCAGCATGCCCAAAGCACAACTCACACATGTGTGGGTGAGCATAACATGCCAGTGGATCAGGCAAGCACAACCAAAGCAGCACAAGCAATGTTTAACTCACACATACATGAGCATATGCAACATGCCGGCAAGTTGTGCATATAAGAACATATGTTTTTATGTGCATGTTCTAGTGCAAGAACATGCCTATTTCTACACAAATGAAGATCAATCCTGAGTAGACTTTGGTCTCAACTGATCCTAGGTAATGCTACACTAGACATGAAGCACAACATACCAGTGTATCAGGCCAATAAGAATGCAAACAAAGAACAAGTCCCATATATGTAAGTGAGCACAACATGCCGGTGGATCAGGCAAGCACAGCACAAGCAGTACAATTAAATATAAGTAAATGAGTGCAACACACCGGCAGGTTAGGCCAATAAGGACACACACTACTATATGCCTGTTCTGGTACAAGAACATGCCTATTTCTATCCAAATCAAGATTAATCCTGGGTGGACACTGGCTATGACTGATCCTAGTTATCTACTGAGGTATGTCCACAAGTGGGAAGGGAAACATTGTATGGAATACCAATAATAAAAATTAGAGAAATGAGCAGATAATAATAGATAGAAGGCACATCTGATGAGTCATTGGTGCCAAAAAATGAATCAAACAGTAATGTCATCATCAATGCAGACACAGACATGGATACATGATCAATAAGATATGGAAGCTAAGTAGGATTGAGAGTAATCATGTAGGAAAAATGGTAATCACCACTACCAAAAAATGCGAAAATATAGGAAAATTGAGCACTACCAAAACGAGATCCTGACCTTCCCCAGACGCTACCAAAACGCTACACTCACTACCAAGTGACTAGCGAAAAAAAAAAGAAAATGGTACACTGACTACGATTTCAAGACTTATCACTACTAATTCAGTAGCAAAAAATAAGCAAAAATTAGCGAAATTCAGGACCATCAAAACAAGATCCTGGCCTTACCCAGACACTACCAAAACGCTACACTCACTACCAAGTCAGTAGCAAAAAAAAAGAAAAACAGTACATTCACTACACTTTCAAGACTGATCACTAAGCAATGTTCTACACTACCAAACGATCCTGTACGCTTTCAGTACA